>ML803041.1:322567-340135 GCA_009831015.1 Picea engelmannii
TAACTGGTTATAAATGACAACAATGGGTAATGAATAAATGTTGAATGCTAATTGATGAGTTTTTGTGCAAGAGGGAAGTTTTGGAAAAAGAGCCCCACACTCATTCACCCCCCCCTCTAAGTGTGGTAGGTGTGTCCAACACATATTACCAGAAGCATACATTTAAATGATACCCTAAGAATGCCCTAAAATAGCAATACATTCATGCTTAAATTAAATAACATTTAATAAATAGCGATGGAATTGCATAACCATTAAATAGAACCGATTAATTAACCATTGACTAACAATTATATATTGATCCTTACGTTTTTAGTTAACAATCCAACAACTCTAGCACATTAACCTGTCACAATATCCGCCATGCATTATATCACTGTGATATGCAATAAATGATGATCCCAATCCATCATGTATGCTATCAACAATACAGTAATACAGAAATAAAGAATTCAACAACATAGATAACTATGGCACACATTATAATACAGTAACGTGTTGAAGGCAACAATTACCAGGCAAGTTCACCAATACATGGACTGAATTAAATGGGCGAGAACTACGATGCAGAATCGAGATTATTAAAATTTTCAGCAATGATTTGACTATTTGAGATTATTCTTTTCCACCTGTTTCTAAATCGATATGGTTTGTCCATGAGCCTCTTCTTAACCATATAATTTGTTTGGTTGGGCGGAATCGAGAATGGCAGAACGTTTCAAGAAGCGGTAAATAATCTCATATGCCAGAATTGTTTTTTTAAGTTTTATCTGGCTCCAATTTCTTTGGCGGCAGGGAATAATAGACAAATATTAAAATTCTTAGACGGCAGGGAAGAATAAACAACAATAATTTATTGGGCGCAAATGGAGAAATGTTCTTGATTAATTAAAAATAATTCTAAAAATCATTTTTCAATGTCCTTCCATCCAAAAACCTCTCACAGATTAATATGGTTAGGTTTAGAGGCATGGGAAACCGGATGGAACCGATGTAGATAAACCTCGAAGCCCAAGACAAAAGGGGATATACACCTGAGGCGAATTGACATTCTGGTTAATGAGAAAAAGGGAGAATTCAACTTCAGTCGTGGCCTCGTCAATAACGGGTTCAAGTTATCGACGAATAGGAACAAGAAATAATTTAAATAATTTTAAAAATATTAAAATTATAGACATAAGGTTACCCTTTGCAAAATCATGAAATCTATGGTCAACATTTGCACTAATAGGTGGTCAACGATCATATCAATCGCTAAATACCATGCCGTGGCAGGTATAATAATAGGTCAAATGAGGGCGAGTCCACCCACTACCAGGAATTAGAAACCAGAACCTAGGATTAGCATCTAACGCAGGGATAAAAATGAAACCACGCAGAGATACATCATCAGCCCAATGCAGCGTTAAGAGAACGAAATCTGCATGGGCATTCTCTCGTTTAAATCAGGAGCAAGAGGGTTCAAATCCGCCCACTGCCAGGCGCCAACAATAAGATAAAACACCCCAGCCACCAATGGAAACGCCCACAGTAAGGTAATACACCAAGGCTAGATAGGTAAAACCCCCACGACGATTGATTTTTCCCCAGAGGATGAATGCCAGCAATGATATAATGCCCCAGTCACAACTAGAGACGCCCACAGTCAAGGAAGATGCCGGTCAAAAGTATAAAACGCCCAGAATCAAATACGGTACCCATAAACCTAAAATGAGTTTATCATAAAACCCTAAAACTGTACCCAACACAAACGAAAAGATTTTACAATGAAATGGTTGTACAGTCAGCCATATTAACACGACCAATCAGTTATGAACACCCAAGGTACAGGAGAGAACCCACTGAGAAAAAAAAACGCCCAATATATATAAATAAAGGCCCAGTGTATAAAAGAGGGAACCCGCTGAAGAAAAATGCCCCCTGTATGTATAAAAACGCCCAAGGAAAAAGGGAAAAACCTATTGAAAGGAACACGCCCATAGTATATAAATGCAATGACCGCCGAATACAAAATGCAATGCACATGGAAGACCAATGAAATGAAAAGCTGGACCATATACAAACAAAAACGAAATAGCCATAAACTACAATTTATAATCACGATTCACACCATAACCACTGAAATTACAAATTTGCACAATAACCATTAAAACTACAGTTTATAAACACCCGCAGCAAGATAAAAACGCCTAGAGATTTATAACGCCCAAATATGAATGACATACCTGTGCCCTTATCGCTTGCAGCAAATGATTCCTGTGCTCCTGCCGCTCCTGCTCCTGCTTGCCGACTGTAGAGGACTCACCGGTACCTCCCAACCAAACGGTAGGGGTACTCTGCTTCCCCCTCAGCCCCCCGAGCTGCAAAAGGGACACACACAATCCAGACAGTATCCTAGCTTCCCAGCTCGCCTCCAAGGCTGAGTTACACTCAAGTCAGCTGAGAAATCCCCAACTCCTACAAGCAATCAGTCCCCCTCTAGTCTGGCAGCATAACAATACCTAATAGCTGAAATTCCCCCTATTCTTTTTCCCCTTCTCCTTTCTTTTATCCTCTTTTTGACCTAATCCCATTAGGTTTCCCCCAAAAACCCTAAATCATATTTCTTTTAAGTTCTCCCCCCCTTTTATTTTTTTTTTCTTTTATTATTTTTTTGAAAACTCAAAAAGGGAAATGCGTTAAGCATCTTTTCATTATATTTTTTTTTTCTTTTAACTCCCATTAGTTAACTAATTAATTTCTTCTTTTCCACTTTACAACCACCTGATTGAGTTAATTTATTAAATCTCTTTATTTTACCCTACACACTTTATGAAGACTCACATTAGCTTAAGTGGGTTTTTTTTTGTTTAATTTTATTATTAGCACCTGTATTGTTAATGCTAGCTAGTAGGGAATGAAACTCTAAAGTTATTTGAATGGCAGAGCTATTGTGAGCGAGAATATAATGGCATTGTTATTAGGAGATGGTTAAGTATTGATTATTATGTTAGGTCGAAGTAGTAGTACCTTCACTAAAAAGGTAAATTATCAAGCTTATTACTGGGAATGAGGAAAGGCCTTATGTATGCGATTTAGGAAGGAATTACTTTATGAATTCAATTAAAGGAGGAATTGTTTTATGTATTAAATTAAGGAAGGAAACTCCTTGGATTAGGTGGAGGTTGCAAATCATAGGGGTAATGAATATTAATGTATAGTCTTGAAGTATGTTTTTTTTTTTTTACATAGGGCTCAAATTCTGAACTGGCGACGCCTAGTTAGGGGAATTGTTTAAGGATTTATTAAGGTGTTGATGTCTTAGGGTCATTTATACTGACTCCTTCATCCAAAATTATTGCGACGTGACCTTCAGGATGCACCACATGCTCCAAGGGTGCCACTCGCCTCTCGAATTTCTTTTGTGCGACGTGCCCTTCAGGATGCACCACGTGCTCCAAGGGTGCCACTCGCCAACTGAGTTTCTTTTGTGCGACGTGCCCTTCAGGATGCACCACGTGCTCCAACAGTGCCACTCGCCAACTGGACTGATTGGTAGACATCTATAACCCCTGGAGTCAACACTCCGCCAGGTGAACTTGTAGGAGACTAAGGGTTCTAAGGAATAAGGCCCCCGCCTTATTGCACGCCCTTTAGAATCATCGTGAGCGACTGTCGCAGTCTGCCCTCACAACATCGTAGATCCTCTCGAACTAGGTAATTGTTAACCTACAGTTCGAGCCACAACGGGAGTGCTAGAAGGCGGTGGCAGGGTTGTTGTCACCCCTCTCCCTCAACCTCTCTGCAAATCATGTGTGGCCCCTTTACTCCATATGTGAGTCTGGTCGGCAAGCTATCGTCATCCTGCATCATCAACAATCATGTCATAAATGTCAACATCGAATCATCAAATCAAATGAAACATCATAGTAAACATATCAACCCAAAAGCACACTCCCTGACTCAGTCCGGAGTCCAAGGGAGTTCTATCGATGCCTATGCATCCTCAAGGTCAAACCCTGCACACTCAATAAAACTGAGTCAATAGCACCTATCCACATCAAATAGTAACACATCATGTCATCTGTCAATCTCATCATAATCAAGTATAAATGGTATAACATCATAAAAGTCCAGATCACTTGCGAGCAAGTGTCCTCAAATAATAAGTTTTCTCAGTGCACCAGAGCAGGATGTTACACACTTGTACAAGCTAACCCACCACATGGATTCCTTTCCTTTAAGCTAATATATGAAAATTCTTCTTTATGCATGGGAATAATAGTTATGTAATTGGAAGTACGTCCTCATTCCTAGCAACCATGTCTCAACATATTCATCCTTCTTCTTTTATCCATCAAAAGTAGGAGGTTTGATCTTATTCATTTCTCCTTTCAACTCATCCACCCCAGACCTCCTATGCTTCCTAAAATAGGATGGACTTGAGATATTATGTGATATCCTATGGGAATTATTTTTACAGTGATGGTTATGTCTTCTACCACTCCTTGATCTTCCTTTCTTCTCAGGGGTCTCGTGGCTTCTTGATTTGCTTGAGACACTCTTTGTGTCCAACTTATTTTCAATTATTTATAGCATCTGTGTTAACTTCATGTTGAAGTCTTCCTATTTATCCCTGACCTTGATAAGCCCCTCTTTATCATCCTTGTGGCTCTGGAGATATGTCTGCAATATTTTGAGGGTTTTAGTCAGATTTATGTCTTCCTCCTTTCTTCCTCCATGTCCATTGGAGTTGATTCCTTCCAAACCAAATTGGACATTCAACCCTCTGATTTCATACTCTTGGTTGTAGACTACCCATTTATCCTCCATCACTCTACACTATGTGATGACTCTAATTTGATAGCTATTATTTCTGTGAAAATGTACAACCAATAGAACTTTGTCAGGCTAATTGTTCTTAATAATTTCATGAAAACATGAACCATTCTGATTCATTAATATATATCAGACTTCTTTTCTGATGATTTCCTAAGAAATTGACTTTTCAAATCCAATTTTTGGGTGAACATTTATCTTCTACTATTCAATACCTTTCCAATGGTTGTTTCCATGCTCAATTCAGAGTTTTTAGCATGAAGTTATGGATATTTGCACAAATTGTCCTTTCAGTGATATAATCGAATACATAGATTCTTCCAACTCAGAGACAAATTAGCTCTTTGATCCATGTTGAATCCCTCCTTTAGGTTTAAAGGCCTTCTTGAATTGTGTAGGTGTAGGTTTTTACATCAAGAACCTCATGGGATCTTTCTCCAAACCCTTTTCTGTTCTTAAAACAAATCTTTGGGCGCTAGCCCCTTTTTTTGTTCCCTAGATTCATGTGACCATGGGATGTGACAAAGCACTAATCGTTAGGCACTTAACCTATGCTTAGAACCTTCGTGACTCTGAAACTTTGGGGCTTTGAAGGATCTGCCTCCTTTACTAAACATTTTCCCTGAACGTCGATTCTTCGAATAGTCAGAGGACGTACCGATCAACGGTCCTTATTCCTTGTTTACATCTACGGTGTGTTGAGGAAAATATATGAAATGATCTTACTCAAGAATTTTCATATTCTTCTTGGATAAATAAAAATAGACAGGAATATCACCCTATGTTTATATCCAACAAAAATAAAATCCTAACTCACAAGTATTAATTACAAATGCATAGGCTAGTCTTTTATCAACAAAAAGCTTGCTGGAAATTCACTTTTTAAGTAATTTTCTCAACATATCAGTTGCTCAAATAAATGTAAAGATAGAATAAAATCCACCAATATGATAACCAATACATATGAGACATAAAGAAATCATTTATTTCATTCAAATTCCCCAAACAGTCATTTTCTTTACAAAATATCATGCAGAAAAATTGGACCAAAGTCAAACTTAGAAATCCCCGATGGAACATACAAAAGGATCTCTGACAAAAAACCAAAACTAAACTCTAAAATCTGGATCATCTTGCCACAAACTGTTTCCCACTCGACTCTGCACAATATCCTTTGCACTCATGAAAATTAATTCACAAACAAACAAGTATACACAGACTATCAAAGATAGATCAACACCTTTGAAAAACAAGTGTCTGAATGATGTGATTCATCCTTGAATATTTTTGTCTATAATAAGACTCTTCTATAATAAAAGAGAATTAGTCTTGTGATGAATAATGAATGAAAGAAAGATAAATTATCTCAACATAACTCAAGGAGAAAACCTTAGCATGCTTCTGCTTCTATCCTCCTCTTGTTCCTCCATTTCCTTTTGCTTTTAACAAATTAGAATTGGTTGAAGTAGTTGAACCAACTCATTAGTTAAGTTAATTAAAATACTCAACTAACTTTAGTTAGGGGGAAGAGTAATAATTATAATAAGGGTCATAAATAATTAATAACTAGTAGGTTGGACCCCTTGTGACTCCCATCATTTCATAACAATCATAACATAACCATTAGTTAAGCAAAACACACCTCCTTGTGTCTCCCATCAACATATTCACTTTTGGCAATTTTAGCTCATGAAATTTGAAATTATTTCAAAAATAATACTGATATATCCAAAATAAAACATGTTGTCTAAAGAGCCCTGAAGTCAACTGTGATAAAACAATGGATAAAATAAAAAATCAAAAGCCATAATTCCCAGTATGTGATGCAACCCTTCCTTGACTGCTACTGTCACCTCTTGATTTTCTTGAATTTTCCTTTGTCTATGCAAAGCCTTTAAGACTAATCTCGCTGATCACGTGGGAACGATCGTCCCTCAAATGCATTCGAGAAGAAATGGATTTGTCAGAGCCATTGGAGGGTGAGGAAGGGGTAGCAGTGGATTTTCCTTTATCAAGGGCATGGTGGGCCTTATTTTTTAATCTCTTTCTAGCATGGGAGGATTTCACTGGAAAGTGGTCAGGGGAAGCTTGGAAAATGGGGTTAATAGATGGAGGAGCAGGCAAGGACAAGTTGGGCCAGCCAAGATGTTGGGAGACTATCATGCGGACAATCTCCTGACATCCATCATTTTTAGGGACCTCGTCTTGTAATGAGACATGAAGAGGTACAGGGATACCGAGGGCTTGTGAGGCTTGGAAAGGAGGCCTTTCAGGCCTAGGTTGGATTATTCCATACCCAATCAAATTGAATAATCTAGCATGAAACAATTTTCCAAGCTCTTCTGAATCAACGTCAAAATGTATGGAGAACCTGGGCCTTCTTGGGCCTCGGTTCCAGTTACCTCTACCTTTGATTCCTTGGCCATGGCTACCTCGATTGAAAAAACTCATCCTGCATGCGTGATTGATTAGAAAATATTAATTTAAATAACCATACATGACAACTCTTTAAAAATATGAAATATATTTGGCTCATCAATGTATCAAACTCATGCAATCCAATCCATACAAATTGTTTTATTGTTAATCAATGAGCAGGTGGTGAAAAGTGTTTTGGGATATGAGAGGGGTTTGTATTGAGTGAAACATGATGCAATGAGGGGGAAAACAACATGGTTACTGCTCAATGAAAACAACAATCAATTGCAAAGAAAACCAATAAAACATCATTGTAATCCACGTAAGACACTGCCACTTTCCACTGCTTTAACACCAAAATTCTCTTGATTGTAATCAATCTCAAAATAGGGATTGGAAAAATGAATATGGGAGGTGACGGAGTTTGTAATTAGTATAAAATGAAATAATGGAAGGGAAAAATAATTATTACTGTTCATGAAATTAATTAAGTGATCCATAAAACATTCTGCAAAAATATAGATGCACCAACCAACAATCATTGTGACCATATAATAATTATTGTTTATTTAACTAGTTCACTATCCATAATCAAATATCCAATACACTTCCATTACAAGAAAATATGCATTTTGAAAAGGGATTATGTTCGTTTCATTAATATACTTTGCATCTTATACACAGTTAACCATCAAAATCAACCACTCCCCATGCATTTATTCAATCCACAACTATACTCAAAAGCCATGTTTTCAAATTAACAATGAAGTCACTATCACTGCAACCGGGCCTATCATTTAAATGCAATGATATTCGTTAAACATACATAGAAAGTAACCAAATAATTCAGATTAAATTGAAAAATACAAATTGACATTTAAACAGACAACCAAAGTCCATCATTCCAACACAAGCTATGCATCGATTAATTCAATCATGCGAGTGAAATTTCATCACTGTGCAAGCCCAATTTAATGTGACTCTAAAAATCTAGGCCACCCATCCAATGCGACGAGGTATCAACAACAAGCCTATCTCAACAAATGATCATTCTTGCAACAAAACATGCTTAAAACCCTGTGGGTATCCCTGAGTGGGAAAACCCAAGATATCCATATCATACATAATGCACAGTCACCAAAACACTACGATGCAACATTTTCACTTAACCAAAAGAAACACATAGTCACTGCAATAACTCAACCATCATGTCAATCCATCGATTTAATATAATATTGCTTCGGCCTAGTCATACTGTAATCGACTATGCTGTGCAAACTCAGGCTTACACAATCGAACAATCATAAGGATACAATGGATATAGTTTCTATAGTCACCCGGTTCAATAATCATTCGACCCCAAAAAAAAACCATAGTTACCAGGACAAGTATTTCATTGTGAAAAAACACCATACACACAACGGGACATGCGTGAGAAACATCAAGCATTTGTAACCAATGCCAGCTAAAAATCCACCAATCCTTAGTGCAAAATACCAGTGACTATGTATCAACCAACCAATTTATCACTGTCATAAAATCAATTGACCTCACAAGCTATGACAACCATGCATACCCATGCACCAATTCGAATCGGGGCAACGACCCTCTCCATTAAACAATATTGAGTTATTAATGATAAGGAGAGCGACTGTGTAATTTGAAAGTGCAATTCGCAATGTAGGGTTTACCACTGTTATAACAAAAGAAGTGAATAGATGCCAACCAACATGAATGTCACATGACCAACTCGGTGAGCTTGTGCTCAAATTAGTTGACAATTATACAACCATCCAACAATAACCAAGTCGTAAACCCCACAGGCCAGGCTAGTCTTCTCTATAAATATTCAGATTGGAGGGCTAAGGTTTTTTCCATAGCCAATGCAGGGAGGGAAAAGCCACTCCTTGTTATGGTGAAAATTCTTAGGCCAACGATGCATACATAGAAAGAACCATGACTCATTCATGGATAAGTATAAATCCATGACAGGGGACCATAACCGAAAGGGGGGTCTCTAATTTAGCCTGGCAATGTTATTTAATGCACACAAGGTATAAACCTCTTTCTTTTTTATCAAACATCCACAACACAGAGATGAAGAGAGGGCTGAGTAAGAACAAGAAAACCCATTCTGTGACCCTTAGTGGTGAAATCAACCAATTCCCAAAAACACAGTGACGCAAAATGACTTCAACCATTAAACCCATAAAATCCAAAGATTGGACTTAGTGACAATGCGTGAAGATGGCTATCCACTCAATACTAAACAAAAAACCTCCAACTAAACCAACAAGGATAACAGAGAGCTACCACCCAGGAAAAGCAATAACTTCTGCGAATTCAATATTATTACAGGAAGAACCATCCACTCTTCATTCCAAGAACACCATTTCACACAGTTGCAACACTTAGGAAAAGACAAGCCAATACACCTGAGCCAGTAATCATTTCATAACTAGAGCAGAGTCATGAATAATAATAAAAAAGAACATACCTATAATCAAATACCTTAAAACACGAGTTGGTCGAGCAGTTCCTCTCTGCTACGAATTCAAGGCATAACCACAACAACAAGATCTAACAATATCCCGACTAGGGTGGTGGCTAATGAGAGGAGTAAACGTGACGTGCAGTAAATGCACATTGCCCATAGATGATTTTAGGGGTGAAATTTAGCTCATGGGCGAAATTAAGGGGCCTCCAATTTTTTATTGGGGGAATTTTTTGTATTCGAGTGATTTTTTTAAACTTATATCATTAGATCATAATTTATTTTAGGGGAAAAATCGTGTACAGGGTTAGCCCATGTTTTTAGGAGGGATAGAGGAAAAAAAATTATATTTAGCCCCCGAAATTTGGAGGGACAAGCTTCCATTAGCCAAATTTCTATAAATATGAGAATTTATGATAGCTTCTTCGCGCTACCATTTGGTAAAATCCGGGTTTATGGTTTAATTTCGCCCCAATTTTGTGGTATGGGCAATGGGCACTGGGTATCTATAATCTTCCCTTTTCCCAATTTCCAAATAACATGGAGATTTTTGGCCCTCCCACATGGTATAAATTATATGGGATCTGAATATCATTCCCCAGTTTACCTCTTCGTGGTTATTTGAATTTCCCCTTTGGGCCCTTGACGGAACAGAGGTTTACAGTTTTACTTCTACTACCTCTTATTTCCCCTTTTGGCCTTGAGGTTTATGGTTTTAGTATTTTACTCTTCGATGCTCTTCTGCTAGGTAATGGGTTACTCCCAGGTTTGGCCCAGGCACCAGTGACCATATTTTGTTAGCATTCCAACAGAGGAGGACCCCGCTCGTGGCTCGGCACTGAGGCTCGACCACACTAGCAAAACCGCATATCTGGATTATGATTCTCTACATTTCCATCAAACAAGTGGTGTAGGGTAGCTGCGGCTTTAGAGAGGTGCTACTGCTTACTGATTTTCTATTTGCTGAACATATAAGTTAGTGAATGTCTTTTTACATCCGTCCGATGTAATTTTCATCAAAACTGTAATGTAAGAGATAACACAATTCAAATAGCATTTAAATTGTTTAATTTTCACTTTCTAAATTGGCTTGAATGATATGAACTTTATGGTGTTTACATTTCACAAGGTCAATTGAATTCTGAAGTAAAATTGATTCTAATTGGGCTCCAACACTTATCATAGATTGCTTATATTTCTACTTCAAGATGTATCAATACTAACAATGATTCAATGCCTCATCTGAGATGATAAAACTCTACCCATCGTAGCATCAATATTTTTTATCATCAATAATGCTATTAGATATTCGATTTCTCATCCAATCACTGCCACTACCAGCTTCCTTTGATATCTTAGCAAGAAATAATTTTGTGCCCCTTTTCTAATGTCAATCACTGCAACTACAAGTTGGAATTTTCTTAGGAAGAAATATCTTTTTTCCTTTTTTGTCTCAAGCTAAACACCGTCATTCCCCACCAACATTCAAATTTATCCTCAAGAAAACATTTTGTTTCTCAACAAGTAGTTACCCTATGATTCCAATCCCACCACAAAAAAAATGATGAATCAATCACCATGCTTAAACAGAGGAATCAATTTGCAATCACCTATAGAGAAATTGATTTGTCTTCTTTTCACATGAATGTTATTGTGGCATTGATGAGTGTGCCTATGTGGAAATCCACTCAACTGTTAATTGGATGATAGTGGATGGTGGTGAATCCTCTTCTGATTTAGATGCTAGCTAGTGTGTTTCTCTTCCTTAGACTCCATATAGTCTTGGTTGCATTCTAGAATACTTGTAATAGCACAATGTTTTCACTAGGATGCTTTCTTTTCTTTAGCATTATCTATTTCACTAGGGTTACCCTTTTGGGTCCCCCCACTCTTTTCTATTCTATTGTCTACTCTTTCTTTCTTCCCTTAACCTAAGATTTTAGAACTACTTAGAATATGTTCCATGCACTCCTTGTTGTCAAATGTTTCTCTAGTGTTTTGATAAAAGGTATTGATCATAATAGGACACCTCCAATTCCCCCAATAACATTTAACATTAAATAGAGAGGCATCTGAGCATCATTATGTATCATTTTTTGTTTTATTCTATCCCATATGTACTTTATTCATAGTGTCCATCTATGTTATCAACACATACCGACAGGTTGGCATCTGATGAATTAGATTACCTATGTCGTTTCTCTATTCATCTTTTTCACTTTTAGGAAAATGGTGCAACTTGAAGATCCTCAATAACTTCACTTCCTTGTATTTCACTTCCAATTTAAATTTTAATTTATAGCGTAAAGTTATTTGATATCTCACCTAGTTCAAATCTAGCTAAACAGTGCCTTCTGCCTTGGATTTTTCTTGTAGCCTCATCGAACAGATCATGTTTATTATGACATATCTAATTTTTATTTCTTCTTTAAGGAGAAGATTCCCTAAGAACTCCTTATTTTACTGTTATTATTTTTTGTATTTTTTAGTTCCATTAGACCTATTTTGGCCTTCAGTGGACATTAATCTAATTTCTTTGTTTCTTCAAGCCTGCATGTTTTTACAAGAAGAACCATTACACTGCATATTGTTGGCTTTGAAATCTTTGTTTATCCAAAGCCATATAAGAATGGTGGTAACTCCCTCAAACACATATAACATAATAGGCCATTGTATATCTTCCATGTTACTAAATTTTCTGCTTATGCAAGCATTACTACAATCTTGCATTCCAATAACCACATTGTTCTTCCTGTACCATAGTTCTTCCCTAACTGTGCATCACGCGGGGTGGGCAACAAATGACATATACAAACTTGTAATATTTTATGCTTCTGCACTTGGCGGTGAATAATTACCAGGGTTTCAACTTTCCAAACGTCTTGATAGGTATTTACTATTTACTTGGTCCTTCGTCTTTAAATTCCACTATAAATGATTTTGATGAGTAAAAAGGGTAGATGGTTGAAAAGTTGGTTATCTTCCATAAGGGAATGTAAAACTATAAAAAACATAATTTTGAATTTGAAAAGCAATACCCTTTTAGTTTATGTATGCAAAATAAACTTGTATTGAGAGATCAAGAATGTTATCTCTATGGCTTTGGGAACATTGCTACTATAGTCTACAAGACTGGTATATCCTCCTCTCATGACCAATATTTGATGCATTACTTATTTACTTTGCAACTAGAAGCTAAGCAACCTAGCAGAACTCCCAATGTTGTTGGAAGTCGTTGTTATAAACAAGGATTTAGTGTCAACTCTATTGCTAATGAGATAGTCTTTGGTTTGTCTCATCACAAGTCATTCGACCTTTGTATCTGCAAGTGATGAAAAAAAAAGGAGACCCTACCATTGGCCAATTGATGGAAAAGAGGAGGTAACAGATTGATACAAAGAAAAATATTTTTGTTAAGATGATTAAGGTACAACACAAATTGTAATCATATTCCACATCCAATAGGTGATACCTTTCCTCTCAATAAACATTCATTTCCTAAATTCTATGAAAATTGTTGCAAAAGTTCTAGTAATCTAGGAGTCAAACATAAAATGTTGACACATTTTGTGGTTCCCTTTGAGAGAATGAACTCTTCAAACGAAAGTGGCATCGATGTCTCATTGTATGCCAATAGGAAAACTGAAACTTTCACATGAGTAACTTATACAAAAATGTTGACCAGATGTTGGTGCTATTAAGGTTGTAAGATCAAATTCAAAAAATAGTTTAATTGCACATGTTAAAACAAAGGTTGCAACCCAATACATTGGAGTGACTTAGGTCTAGTAGCAACAAGGGGGAATACGAAGCTAGAACTCACTCCACACTCTTTTCTATGGGAAAAACAAGGGGGAAAACTACCACCAATTGCCTTGGATATTTGTAGCATTGCTAGTGAAAAGGAAGGCCTTGGGCAATGGTCTAACTAGTATTCATGCAAAATGGATTGCATTGGCTGCTAAGTGGATTGTTATGGGAAATGAAAGGTGAGGCAACACAACAATTTAACATCATGCATAGGTTGTTGACTACCTCACAAGTTAATGGATTGAATGGGATATTTGGGATCTGTGATGTTATTGTGGGGTAATTTCCTTCAAAGTTAATGGTTCAACATATCTAAAAGAATTTGGAAAGTTTGACAAGTGAAGAACTTAATTGGGAATTTCAAGGACTACAAAATGCATGGGATCTAGCAGCCAGATCCATTTAGTCTTTTCAAACACCAAGAGGACATATGGGAGACATTTCTTGTTATGTAAGAAGATTGTGTAAGAAAGGTTTTTATATGTGAGGAGACTTGTAGGAAAAAACCTTGTAGACTTGGAAAGATTGGAAGCTAGTTACTTGGTCCCATCTGCTGGTAGCTGCAAATGAGGTCACTTTCTTAGAGTTGTGAAAAATACTCATATATTTAGGGCTTAAAATGTAGATAGAGTCTCTGGGCCCCATTTGAAAATCTTGGAGATAGAACCATGATAAATCTCCATGAGATATAATGAAACAAGCTTTATGCCACTATAAGAACATGTCCTAACATTCTTGGTAGACTTAAAAGAAGATAAGCACTGCAGGATTATGAGAAAAGGTGGCTCAAGCATTGTCAACCTGTTTCGAAATTCGGGAGCTCTTTAGAATCATGAGTAATAGCATGGATGCTAATTCATTAGAGTCTATCAATTAATGCCAAGCTGCATAGATTGAGACAAAAAAGGATCATGTGTAATTTGTCACAAAGAGGATATTATAATTGAGGATGGATTGTGACATAGTTTTTAATCTTATTTTTTGGTCTTTTGAGGTTGAAGGATGCCATTCTTGGAGAGAGCTAGATGATCAAGAAGCAGGGCAGAGGTTTTTAGAGTGATATTCATTTTTTAGGGCTTTCGTTTCTATGGAGAAGGAGATGCAAAGGTACCTTTAGTGGTGACTTGTCCAAGTTCAATCTGGGAAAAATTTAAGTATTCAAAGCTTGACTTAGTTGACTACATGTCATCTAGAATACATATTTTTCAGATAATGATATATTAGAGTTTGTGCTAAGGAAGATATGCTAGCCGTATGTGCATATGTTGGGCCAAAGGGATGGGGTGGGGGGTGCGATGTGAAGTTTTAGCCTGATGTTGTTCATATAGTTGTATTTTTATTGTAATATAATCTATATTTTTTCAAAAAGAAAAGAAAATAAAACTCTCATTACTTATGCATGGTGATTGTGGGATTTGCTAGTTTAAGTTTAACGAAATTATAGAGAACTTGTTCACATAAAAAACCACCAATTTCCCATTAAACTACCAATCATGGCATCTTTGTTGCAAATATATCTGGAAAAATAGAATGACTAAAGAATAGGAAGGGAGAAATAGTTGTAGGAATATAAATCTAGTACTACTTTTTGTATTGACAGTGCATGCAATTTTAGTCTTCATCCACACCATATTCACAAATGTGTTTTTAACTTTTTTGACTAATTCCATATATGTTGATTATGAGAAAGAAACTTAGTAGATTATTTACATTAATATAGGGTATCTATTATATCAAAGTCTAGAGGGGAATACCTCTTGGATTGCTCTATCAAGGACACATGCATAGAGAACACAAAAAGGGGATGAATGATACTAGCCAGTTAATTGTTGGTGTCATCTGCTTTCTTATTTTGATTTTCTTTTTGTTGACCTTCGATGAACTAATAGTGAGTGATGCTCCTTAAATTGATAGGGTTTCTGTTCAGGATAAGGTTTTTCAATCAATAATCAATGCTTTCATGGATATAAGTAGTCAAGAAAGTAAAGATGGGTACAATGAAAAGAAGATCGACTAAGGTTGCAAAACACATATTGGAAGAAGTGGGAAAGTGGTTTGAATGATGGGCCTTTATCTTCATATTTTGTGGTAGTCACTATAAATTTAGGCTTAGTCTCCTATCTCTGATGCAGTTGACTGCTGTAAACTCATCTCAAATCACCAATGCGTTATGATGTACTATTACTACAATAATCTTCACAGGCAAAAAGACAGACTAAATAGCCCAAAAAACATGAGGCAGAGATTCCCAGTTAAAATTGAATATGTTAAATCATGATACAAGCTTCATACAATGGCAATTTGCTTTCAACTATCTGCTACAATTCTATTCTCTCAGTCACTCTCGAGTCTTGTGCCCTACTTCTCCATTTAAGACCCCTAAACTCCTATCTTTTCTACTACTTAGTTTTCTTATCCTTTGTCTTAGCATTCTTGTTATTGTTTTTATTTTAATTACATACAATACATTGTACAAGTTGTAGATTCTCCAAGTGGTTCAAGTTCCAATTGGTTCATTTGTTTCTGCCTAATTGTTCATGTATTTTTTGTTCTTTACCTTTTTCTTGTTTATTGCATTGTTCTCCTGCAATAGTCTTATTGCAACATATTTTTTGAGGGGTTGTTCCATAAATGTCGGTTCACAATAACCCTTTGTAGTTCTTTACCAACTCCTCAACTTTTGCAATGTTATTGTCCATAACCATCAGGTTTTGCACACCTTTAATCTCCACAAGATTCTATTCTGTAACTTTCAAATATCACAAGTTATATTTTTGAAACATTCCTTCATGGGACATCATCTCTTTGCGACCTCATGTCGTGGTTCTATAGTATTTATGATCTAAATTCTTCTCTACAGTGTGGAACTTTGTAAATGCTCCTATATTATCTTTGACTTGTTGGAAATGTTTCGAGGATTCTTGACTGATATAACTAACCTAGAAATGCATTTGTTCACACAACTACTTAACTCGATTGTTGAAATCCATGTGCTTGTTTCATTAGGAAATTATTTGGCTTGCTATACTCTCCATTGGGAAGTTACTGCTTCCCCAAATACATCATCACCAAATTGCCTTCCTCAAATGTCCTCAATCTGTGCAACTTGTGTATATGCTCTTTATACTTCTCATTATTTTTTTCTCGGTTGAACTTTGATCTGTTCATGCATTTGTTACATTTGTTTAGTAAATGCTTTTGCATCATTTCTACATTTCTCCTCAATTGACAAATTTACTAAATCTGCAACTCCTTTTTGGGGTTCTATCACACTCTATTTTGAATGGAGCAT
This sequence comes from Picea engelmannii, assembly GCA_009831015.1. Taxonomy (NCBI): domain Eukaryota; kingdom Viridiplantae; phylum Streptophyta; class Pinopsida; order Pinales; family Pinaceae; genus Picea; species Picea engelmannii. Next base: position 339,400 of record ML803041.1, read on the forward strand.
AATTTATTTCTCTGTTCATTGAACTATTATCAACAAAATTTGCTTGTGCAAATACCATATCCCACTATTTGTGTTTGTTTCCAATTAAACACCACAAAAGTTTGCCCAAGGTTTGGTTCATAAACATTGTTTGCCCATTTGTTTGGGTCCTAGGAATGATAGGTTGAATCATACTTAATTATCCGTTAGGAGTTGTAAATTGTTGAGTCATTAATCAGGGGCAATTGGTAACCTCCTTTTTGTAAATATGTGTGTGGACACCCAAAATTGTAGGTGTTGGAGAGAAAATTGCTAGGAGGTCAAGAATAAATGCCATTTTAATTTGTAGGTTCGTGAGGGGATAGAAAAATTATGATAAACATGTCACATAATAACATGTCAAAATCAAAATGCAACATGCTAGCTGGGTGCTAAATAGGAAAAAAAGGTTGACCTATTTTCGTTGATTAAAGAGTGTACTTGCCGAAGATGGGGGGCACTTATGGTCCCGAGAGGGAATATTTAACTCCCTGAAGCACCATTTGGGAGACTAGAAGGCTCACGAAGTGGTTATAGGTTTTGGTCACATGGATACCTCACTTTTGTAAACATACTAAGTCATGACCCTTCTTAAGATTATATATATTGATGGGACATTGAAACTGTTCAAACTTTTCACATATCAAATAGCTAAAAGTATCTTTGTACTACATCCTCTCCTTGGCTTTTAAGTTTTTGTTTTTGACTGATTTAATTT
>ML803041.1:383627-395214 GCA_009831015.1 Picea engelmannii
TGTCCTCCACTCCAAGACAAAACATATTCCCATAAAATATCATTTTCTGAGAGAGCAGGTCACCAATCAAATTGTTCAGGTCCATTACATTCCCACTACAGAACAAATTGCAGACATCTTTACTAAGCCCCTAGCCAAGACACTGTTTGAATATCTCAAACAGAAGCTGGGTGTCATTTCGTTTCACACCTAAAAGAGTCCATCTTGTTAGGGGAATATTTTTATTGTTTGAATATCTAATGCCTCCTCAAATTAATGCAATAGCTCAGGGGGAGCATGTCTCTTCTTTGACATTGATGTCAAAGGGGGAGAAAATAATTCGGGTGCCTTAGTTGCCATCAATGCCAAAGGGGGAGATTGTTGGAAAATGTTTAACAGGTAGCGCATGCTTGTCATTGATGGCAAGTATAGCAATGAATATGGAATGTGTACAGGAAGAATGTAACAGACAGGCACCAGAAGTATTTTTGTGAAGACTCTGCAGAGGCACAAAAGTCCAAGAATCCCTTGGGGATTTGGAAGTGAAATCTCAGGAGGAACAACGTCGAGGAGAAAGCGTGCATCAAAGCTCAAGATACAGGAGTTCACAGAGGAGAAGGAAGACAAAGGTCGAGGCCTTTGAGAACTTGTAATTCTTCCAAGGTTGGGAGGAAAGTGTGCAAAGCTCGGGAGGGAGCACAACCACCGTCAGATCGACTAAAGAAGAAGATCTGGACCGTTGGTTTCTACGTCCAGGAGGAGCTCAGGAGAATCCTACAGAAGGGAGAGATCGAGAGTCGTTGGATCTCATTCAGAAATCCCGCCAGCCGTTAGATCGGACAGGAGCTGCATGAGGTTTACCATCGGGAAAAGCCAAGGTGAAATCCCGAAAGGAGGGATGGCTCATAGGGGTTTCACATATCAGGAATCCCGTGAGCCAATGCATTGCGGCATTGAAAATCTTGAAACTCCGATGAGTGGTAAGACTGCAGTCACGGGGATAACGGTCATATGGGCCAGGAGCCTAGCCAGGAGAGCTAGTGCATAAAGAGCGCATCAAGATTCGAGGGATCGTGAATCCTAAGGACATATATGTTTCGAAATTGGAAATTCCAAAACCCCGATGAGGAGGTTTGGCTGTGGTCATATAGGGGGAGGTCACGTGGACCACGAGCTTAGACGGAGGGATAATTGAAGTTAGAGGCCTCATATTTGAGCGCAGGGTCCGACCACTGTTGGATCAAGGAAAACCTACACGATCTTTAAAAAGTGCAAGGAGTAGAGGGCTCACAAATCCAGGAAGTAGGAGGACCATCCATTTCAGGGGGTTATGTGGATCATTGATCCGATTCCCTGTCAGGGTTTCGAGGATCGAGTGTTGGAGATGTCAAAGAATATTGACATCAAGAATCCCGAAATAGCAATGAGTGAAATCCCGACTAAACCTAAACCGTCAGATCAAGATGTGATCTAGACCGTCGACCTGACTCCCGTCAGCAGACCATGTCATCTAGGAACACGTGGCACAACTAGGTAATGACAAGTGTCAGACTGATTCAACATTTTAGGCACATGTAAGTCATGAATCAGAGTGACATGTGGCAGTATTCAACACATGTCAATCCACGTGTGACATCATCAGATGGACAACACGTCAGAGTTTCGAGTATCGCGTTTTGGAAATATCAAGGAAACATTGCAACAGGAATCTCGATTTCTCGATATGAAAAATCGTGACTTCAATCGCAGACGTTGAATCAAGATCAAATCTGGACCATTGATTTCAGTCAATGGAGAGGCATTGGGGATCGAGATTTGGACATGTCAAAGAATATTTACATCAGGAATCCTGATATCGCGATAGGTGAAATCACGATGTAATCTGAACCGTCAGATCAAGTGTTGATCGGAGGGCTACTGATGCATGACACAATGAAACTACCAAAAACCATTGATGGCGTCTGCTAGAGAATTCGAAGAGACCCCTGTGTGATCACCAAAGGATATGAAGAGTCTCCAAGCTTCGTCCAAGTGAAGAAAGACTATTCTTAGAAGGGATTGACAGATGGATGAGCATGGAAGCCCATAACTAAAACAGAAAAGGTGAGCACGACTGTCATAGAGAAGACAAAGAGTCTCAACTGCCAGAGAGGCTAAGGAATCTCAGCATAAAACCCAGTGATGCCGAATCCACGTTTGAACTGCTAGAGAAGTCGAAGAGTCATGATGATGATCATGCAGATCACTTGAGATGTGGAGGAGATTGGCGCGGTATGAGCATGCAGAGGAATGACGATTATTGCATGCACAAGATGCACATAAACTATATATACATGGTACGAAGAAGAGAAGCGTGGAAGTTGTTGTTGTTGTTGGAGGTTGCTGTGATTGTTTTTGGTGAAGGTGATTCATGTGTGAAGAAGGAGGAGAGTGCAACAACTGAAGAGCACAGAAGAGGAACTGTGCAGTGAATGGACATGGCGCATAGAGAATAAAAAGAGGAAGAACAGACAATGCAAGTGATGTGTGCAGAAAGGCAATGAGGCAGACAGAGCAACGAAATGCAGCAGAACAGTGATGAGTCTGGTAATCCATTGTTGAACATCATATCACTGTAATAAGTTTAAATAGAAAATATTTATATTTTAGGGTGGTTGGGAGGAGCTAGGGAGGACTTGTGTCCTCAAAGGTTCAAGTGGGTGCTTGAACACAGGGAGTTGGTGCTTCCTTCTAGTTGGTGCTAGAGAAACTAGGGAGTTGGTGCTTCCTTCTAGTTGGTGCTAGAGAAACGAGGGAGTTGGTGCTTCCCTCTAGTGGGTGCTAGATAAAACAGAGAGTTGGTGCTCTCAGCAAGTTGCATCTTGCAAAACTAAGGTTGTGGCCTCATTATGAGTTGGTGCTCATATGTATGATACTGTAAAGAATGTAACCATTACTTATCATATAAAGAAAAAGAGGTTTTTACCCTGCATGGGTTTCCTTGGTAAATATTTGTCTCTGTGTTTCTCATATATGTGAATGATGCTGAAAGTGCCATTTTTTATTTCGCTACATTATTGTGATCATCATTCAGTGTCTCTACAAAGAGTTTAAAAGAACCATAATTATTTAAGCACGGTAACAACTGATTCACCCCCCCCCCTCTCAGTTGTCTAATAGGGAGCATGTCTTATGTATCAGGTTTACAACAAGCTTAGAATTTCTGAAAACTAAAAGGTGACCACAAGCAATATTAAGGGCGTTCTCAATGCCTAAGAATAAAGCTTCGAATTCAACACCATTTTTTGTACAAGAAAAATCCAAACTGTATGAAAGATTATGGATTTTTCTTGCAGGGGAAACCAAGATAATACCATCCTCATTACCTTCATTAGAGTGTGAACCATAAAAGTGCATATGCCATAAATCATCATCTAAATCAGTTATTTCCAAAGAAATATTATCATCTTCAACAAAGATGGAATATAATCCTAGGTCTTCTTCGATGTAGTTTACGCTAGATTGCAGAACACTCTCTATGTAGGGTGAAATTATTCCCTCTCTAAGGACTATAATATTCTTGCAATTTCGAGGAATGGATAAATGTGTCCCATCAATCGAGAGGTATCCACTTGTTAAGGCTTGCCAATCTCTCCCCAATATAATTGAGTAGTTTCTTACAGGGATATCAATTACCTGAATGTTGAGGGTTGTCGTTATCTCAGGATGAGCACATAAAACCAGGGTTACATCCTTAATCTCACCTATGGTTGTTTGTTGTAGACTATTATAGGAGAGTATGCTTCTGGCATTTTCATTTGTACAAGACAAGCCTAGATCTTCCATAATAATCTTTGACATCACACTTGGGCCTGAACCACCATCGATGAGGCAACAATGGGAAATATTATCCATGATATTTACATAAATATAAAAAGGGGGATTTTTTTACATGGTATATAAAGTTATGTACACCTACTTTATTTACAGAAGAATCCTCTTCGCTGACCTCTTCAGAAATATTGGCTACAACAGAAGCTTTTCCTTCCATGAATTGTTTTAGATGCATTTGTTGTTCAAGGATGACAAACATGTCTAGGAGGGTTGCATCCTCTTTGATGTTTTCCAATTGATTCAAGATATTGTATTTGGAAGAGGGTGGATGAGGAGTGATTCCTTGACTCTCAGGAATTTTAGGAACCTGCAGTGCAACAGAGGTTGAAGATGAGCTCAGGCTAGAAGAATTGTGGGGAGGATAAAATTTTCCCTTGGGAGCATAGGATTTGTTCCTAGTGTTGATGACCATGACATCCCCTGGCTCTACAAAGTCTAGGACAACAATAGTAGCTTATGGTATTTTACCAAAGATATTATCTCTAGCACTCTTCTTTACCTCACATGTGGTTTCTTCATGGTGTTCCTCATAAACATTACACCAACTCCGAGGTAGGATAGATTTAGGTTGAAAATTGTTTTCAACTAGATTCATAAAAGGGGGTGCAGAAGAGGATGAAGCTCCAGGGGTTAGATGGGAGACATTACCCTTCCGCTCAAATTCTATCATACGATTGTTCATAACTTGTACTAGTTGTAAGAGAGCATACATGTTTGTATGTCTAACTGATTCTCTCTGGGGAAGACCAGTTCTTTCAAGTTGTTCTTCATACTCAAAGAAAGTATGCAGAGAGGAACCGAGATTATCAATATATTTTTCCTTGAGCCTATGAGGGTAGGGATAAGGCAATGCATTGTAGTAATGCATGAAAGTGGCTTCGTTCCGAGGGAGGATAAGTTCAAGGATTTGATTGTACAACTTGGTGAAACGCAAGTTGAAGGACTTGATGGTCTCACCATCATTATAAGTGACGTTATTGTATTCCATTAACTTCTCTGCAGGGCTTTCGGATTTCCCATAAGTGGATCTGAACCAATAAATCAACTCCTCCCAAGTAGACAAAATCTTAGGAGGAAGGTCAAAGAAGTCGGCCATAGCCTTTCCTGCCAAGGAATTGACGAATAGGCACATGCAAGTATCGTTGTCGTTGGCCGCTATATTATGACAAGAATTAGCAAATGAAACCAAGTGTTCATTTGTACTGACAATGTTATCTCTTGAAAACTTAAGCAAGTTCTCTTTAAACTTTGGAAGTGGGCGAGTAGAAGGTGCTAGGTTAAGAGGAGAGGACACATGTTGCGGTGTGGTTGTGGAATCTTCTTTGAACTTAAAAAGCCCATACTTTTTAATGAATTTAGTGGGATTTGTGGTAGATTGGATAGGGATATGGTGACTGTACAAGCTACCAATCACTGATGATGATGAATATTGAGAAGATGAAGCACTTCCAGTGATACCAGAGCCACCACTAGATGTCATCTTGTGGATGATAGATGGGGACAAGAAAGACAATATGGATGAATCAAATAAATTTCTCCTTATAGAAATTTGTTGGGAAGACAACACAATGTTCCTTCTTCCTATTTCAACAATAGGGTTGGTTTCGGGTGACAAGCCTCTTCTTCTTCTAGAAGCACGAGAGTCTAAGGACATGAAAGAAAGGATGAAACTTGAAGAAACAAAAGGGTTGTTGTTGATTTCTAGGTTTTCTATGTCTAGATTCCAATTGTTCTTGAATACTAATATCTCTTTCAAAATATATATTCACCAACCAACAATCATTGTGACCAAATAATAATTACTGTGTATTTAACTAGTTCACTATCCATAATCAAATATCCAATACAGTGCCATTACAAGACAATATACATTATGCAAAGGGATTATGTTCCTTTCATTTATATACTTTGCATATTATACTCTGTTAACCATGAAAATCAACCACTGCCCATGCATTTCTTCAATCCACAACTATACTCAAAAGTCATGTTTTCAAATTAACAATGAAGTCACTATCACTGCAATAGGGCCTATCATTTAAATGAAATAATATTCGTTAAACATACATAGGCAGTAACCAAATAATCTGTATTAAATTGCAAAATCCGAATTGATATTTAAACAGACATGCAACATCCATCATTAAAACACAAGCTATGTGTCGAATAATTCAATCATGCGAGTGAAATTCCATCACTGTGCAAGCCTAATTTAATGTGACTCTAAAAATATGGGCCACCCATCCAATGCGATGGGGTATCAACAATAATCCGGTCTCAACAAATGATCGGTCTTGCAACAAAACATGCTTAAAACCCTGTGGGTATCCATATCATACACAGTGCGCAGTCACCAAAACACTACGATGCAACATTTTCACTTAACCAAAACAAACACACAGTCACTGCAATAACTCAACCATCATTCTGAGCCATCGATTTAATACAATATTGCTTCGATATAGTCATATTGTAATCCACTATGTTGTGCAAACTTAGGCTTACACAATCGAACAATCATAAGGATACAGTGGATATAGTTTCTACAGTCATCCAGTTCAATAATCATTTGACCCCAAAATAAAACCATAGTTACTAGGACTAATATTTCATTGTGCAAAAACACCATACACACAATGGGACATGCGTGAGCAACATCAAGAATTTGTAACCAATGCCAGATAAACATCCAACAATCCTTAGTGAAAAATACCAATGACTATGTATCAACCAACCAATTTATAACTATCACAAAATCAATTGACCTAACAAGATGTGACAACCATACATACCCACGCACCAATTCTAATCAAGGCAACAACCCTCTCCATTAAAAAATACTAAGTTATTAATCATAAGGAGAGAGACTGTGTAATTTGAAAGTGCAATTGGCAATGTAGCTTTTACCATTTTTATAATATAAGCAATGACTATATGCCAACCAACATGACTGTCACATGACCAACTGGGCGAGCCTGTGCTCAAATTAGTCGACAATTATACAACCATCCATCAATAACCAAGTCATAAACCCCATAGGATAGGCTAGTATTCTCTATCAATATTCATATTGGAGGTCTAACGTTTGTTCCGTAGCCAACACAAGGAGGGAAAAGCCACTCCTTGTTATGGTGAAAACTCTGAGACCAAAAATGCATACACATAAATAACCACGACTCATTCGTGGATAGGTATAAATCCATGACAGGGGTCCATAATCGAAAGGGGGGGCTCTAATTCAGCCTAGAAATGTTATTTAATGCACGTAGGGTATAACCCTCACACTTTTCTATCAAATAACCACAAAACAGAGGAGAAGACAAGGCCAAGTAAGAACAATAAAACCCATTTTGTGACCCTTAGTGGTGAAATCAACAAATTCCCAAAAACATAGTGATGTAGAATGCCTTCAACCATTAAACCCATAAAAGCCAAAGACCAGAATTAGTGACAATGCATGAAGATGCATATCCACTCAAGACCAAAAAAAAACCCTCCAAGTAAACCAACAAGGATAACAGAGAGTTGCCACCTAGGAAAACCAATAACTTCTTCGAATTCAATATTATTACAGGAAGAACCATCCACTCTTTATTCCAAGAACACCATTTCACATAGTTGCAACACTTAAGAAAACACAAACCAATACACTTGAGCCAATAATCATTTCATAACCAGAGCAGAGTCACGAATGGCCAAAAAAAGAACATACCTGTAATCGAATACCTTAAAATGCAAGTTGGTCGAGCGGTTCCTCTCTGCTAAGAATTCAGAGCATAACCAAAATAGCAAGATAGAACAATAGCCCAACTAGGGTGGTGGCTAATGGGAGGAGTAAAGATGACGTGCAGTAAATGCACATCGCCTCCACCCACATTTCATTAATTCAACAATACATGCCAACACATTCTTCATTAACACCATCAATCAACCCATGTATCGAAACCATCACCCCTTAAAAACAACAGCGTGGCCATATCACCTTATGGCATAACATAATTCAACCAAGTTCCATATAATTCAACAATTTGCATATCCATTAGCACTATTACCTTGTCAAATGCACCACCAACATTTCATACCATATTTGTATTAACCATATAACTCAATCACAATTCCATAAGCACTTACTTGCTAGCTAGGATTTAACAATAATTGTTAAGTCTTTCATGCATGTAGTATAGTATATAGGATAGATTTAAATTCTTCCCCTTTGCAATTTTTTCTCATTTCCTTTCAATTGTTTTCATGTAGTATAGTAAAATTGCATAATTAGATCCCTTTTCCTTGCATTTGTTATAGTATTTTTTCCTTTCTCAAAACTGCCCTTCATGTAATTTCACTAACATGTTTGTTGTGTAGGTGCGATAAGAACAAATAGCAATGATATTAATGAATAGAATAGTTTGTAGTAACATAAGGAATCAATACTTCATAAGCTCAAATCATAACCAATAAGAATAAGATCTCATCAACCATGTAATCCATGTCACACATCATCACAACATCAAAATGAACAACTTTGATCTTCAATAGTTCAAGGGGGTCCCACCTATTAGTATTATTTAGTTTATATAATAATAGGCTTTAGAAACACTTTGCGGGAGAAACTTCATTAATGATTTTATTCATCAACATGGTGGATAGGAGCTCCGGGACTCCAAGCTTTGGCGGTTTCCAAATAACATTACAAACAATCTCCTGGATCGCCAAACTAGAAAACTTGCAAAGGATGGTGGATCTATGGTCCACATTCTCTGCTCAGATATATGATGGATAGGAGCTCCGGGACTCTAGGATTTGGTGGTTTCCAAAACACTTCACTACCAATCTCTCGAAGTTCTGACCCACCGAAGATACCCTCTCTTTCCTTCATGTGTCATCTGTGATCAACGATCATGATGGAATCCAGCCTTTGGGCCTCTAGAAGTCCTCGACCGCAATTACTTATGCCTTGAATTCTCTAGACTATGGGATCTACTGTTGTGTGTCCCCTCCTAATGAATGATGAGGATTTACTCCTCTCTTCGGAGCTTCAGGGTTTTCGCTTCTTCAAACTTTCATTCCTTCTGAATACCAAAGTGGCAAACCCATGGGGTCCATTTAGTATTGCACACCGGGGTGCTACGTGGAAGATTCCAAGAAGCGGACATGTGGCCCAATCAAAGGGGTGACATGTGTCAAGTTATAACTAGAAAAATCAACCTTTCAAAATCACATAGCACACTGAAATGTGGCACACATATTGTGTTTCCACATCATCCTAGGTGATGTCACTAGGCCACGTCACTTCGAAACTTCAGGACTTTAGGACTCTGGGAGTTCATAGGTCTGAAAGTTCTTCCAACAACTTTTCCCCGAACACTGGACTCCCAAACAACTTAACTTCCCTGGGCCCATGTAGTACAGTTGCCATCAATTAAAGTGGTGACATGTGGCCCCATCGTCGAGTGACATGTGTCATGTTCCAATCGGTCCTAAGGTCCTATAAAAAATACATAAACTAGTGACACGTGGCATACCTAGGTAGTTCCACATCACCCTCAGTGACATCATATTGCCACATCATACCCAGTGCTTCGGGACTTCAGGGATTTCCTATCTTCGACGCTTTCTCAAAACTGTCAAACTACTGAATTTCCAAACTGGCGAACTGGTCCACATCACCTCGATGATGTCATCATGACACATCACTTTGGAAACCTGGGACTTGGGCAATTTCTTCACATCGACACTTTTCAAAATCGACAAATTGTCTATGCCGAATAGGTCAACGACATCTGGTGATGTCATCATGTCACATCACTTTGGTAGCCTAGGAATTCAACGATTCTTATCATCTGCTCACTTACAAAAATCCTGAATTTTTGACTACCAACGACTACATCCCGTAGCTTCGAGACTTCGACAATTTCGTTGTTGAAAAATCCACAACTGCAAAACTGTCGAAATCTGAAGATTTTTTAATATGAGGACACATGTCCCTAGAAAATTAAAGGTTTGGATTGTTTACGTACTTCGAGACTTCGACAGTTTCCTCTGCTATAGTTTTAAAACAACCATAGAGGCGAAGTCTGAAGGACTTATGTGCTTAATCTCCATGCACTGTCTCTTGATCTGAAGGTTGTGAGGGTTTTTTCTCCTCCCAACAAATCCAATGACCCAATTTAAACTTTGTAGACCAATACCACATCTTTTGTGGTTTATCAAACTGCTACACCTCTTGAGCTTCTGAACACAGCCAAGGTGTTCCCTCAGCACCCTCCTAGAAATATGTACATCAATTTCTTGTGGAATTTTAACTCCAAATTCCACATATGTGGCCCATCCAGTTTCAGTGTGGACACCATGGGTTGTGATACCAAATTGTGATTTCCCCCGAAAACCATGGTCGTGGACACGCCACTACTTCAAATCCAAACTGTTCTGAAAACCAGATTGTAACATACCCAAGCACCCATGCCAGGAAATGCCACTTGAAAACTTTCATGCTCTAATATAAATATATATATAATGCAATTTAAACATATATAAACATTATTCTCATATGCATATTTATGCGAAAGAGAAAATAAAAACATACATGCAATATATACAGGCAATTCTGCTAACATTATAACACATCTACAAGATACATAACATACAATTAACATAGAATTGATACTTATCTTTTTATGAGAAGACCATCGACTGTGTGAAGACCTTCCACGCTTCTCCAAGCTATCAGTTGTGGGTCACTCTTGAGCTGGGACTAAAATCCACCAAGGGAAAAGGAAATCTTAGAATAGGTTGAGACTACGAAAAGATGCAAAATGCAACATGAAGGATTCCCTCCAAGAAGCCTACTTACACCCACCGTTCATAGACTCTCATTCCCCACATGCCTGTACCACCCCGAGAATATACACCTTCATTGTTCCATAGTCCATCAGTTGCCACACTTCCCTTCCATGGCTTCAACAACATGTCAGATCATGAATTCTTAGAGCTTTGTAGTTGTTTTTGAACTCCCTCCAGGATAAATCACTTCCCCAACAATCTCTCTCACCTGGAGAGAGTTGCTCATAGTCCTGAAAACATGCTTCTTCAACCACGGGCTTGAAAACCCACCTCTTCAAACCACAATAGAAAAATTGGGTAAGGCAAGGGATGACTCAAAAATTACAGGGGTTCATGATGGAAAAGGGTTCAACAATGGTGGAAATGGCTCTATGTGTGCTTTCTCATTGCGTGAGTGCATGCATGTAGAGAGAGGATGGCCATAATGGTCAAAATTGATAGAATGGTGAGAAAGAACCCCCACATTAATTTGCATGCATACTTGATGACACTTGTCTCTCTAGGAGCTTGTTCCTCTTCACTTGGAGTTGTGTTCCTCTGCCCAAAGGAACTTATGATAAGTGGGTTTATTTCCCAAACTTTAGTAATTTTGGAAATACATTATAATATTTGTTTATGGATAAATTCGTGAGTGCGGACACAGACCAATCTCCCCAGATCCACCTGGATCTGGAACAAAACGTGACAGAATACTACTCTTTCCCTAGATCTAGCTATTGAATGGAACTAAGAGAAATGGATGGTGTACATACCTTATGAATGCTCTCCTTTAATCTCTGTTGTTCCTCGCTCTGCTCCGATGCTCTTGCGTCGTTCCAATCACAACAACACAAACCAATCACAGCAAAAGCATTAATCTATTCAATACCTAGTCTATACATGTGATCAAGGAATC
>ML803041.1:414176-425632 GCA_009831015.1 Picea engelmannii
CTAGTATCCTATATATACCAAGGAGACATTTTCATTTTGAATCATCTTGTACTTGAACATTTAAGTGGGGTAAAAGGAGGTTTCCCCCTCGAAGAGGCTTATTATCTGAAATTATCTCTTTTTCAAGGCGTTGAGTACCTTTTTTGAGGTTTTTCTATGCTATATTGATATTTGGTTCTTAACACATCGTAATTTATTTATCTCCTATGTGAGGGAAATCCTTGTATATGTTATTTTCCTTTCACCCCCAACATTGGATTGGTGGTCATCCTCTTTTCCCCAAGGAATATTATTTCTTGGATTCATCTTTAGCAGAATGATCTTGTTGATTTTTTTGGGGGTTGGTTTTGTTGAAAGGAGGTTTGAATCCATTCCTCCTCTGATCATAATTCTCCATCTTCTTATCCTTCCATGATTTCTACATGGATTCTCTGCCCTTCCCTTTATCATATAGGTACTTAGCCTTCCTGATGGTATCTATCAAAGTCCTAGGATCATCATACTTAATATTTTCCTTATAAAAGGATGGCAGTCCACTGTATCTCCATATTGTATCTTCACTTTTTCATCCTTTATAAATCATGTATCGTCACTTTTTCATCCTTTATAAATTCTAGGTTCATCATATTTTATTTTCATTTTTTCATCCTTTATAAATCCTACTTACTTCAAAAATCCCAAGAACTTGTTCTCATATTCTTTCATGGTCATGCTTCCCAACCTTAGTTCAAAGAACTATTTCATATTATTGTCATAGATGTGCTCTAAAAGGTAAAAATTATGAAAATATTTCTTGAATTTGTTCGAAGTGATCCTTCTCTCATTTTGTGTTCAACTTTCTTAACTTGATCCCACCACATAACAACTTTTCCATGTAAATGTTAAGTGACAATTCTAGCTTCTAGGTTTGATGAGTAGTTATGAAATAAAAAATACCTCCTGAGTCCAAGAATCCATGATTCAACATCATCTTCCCTTTCTCTTTCACCATCAAATGATGATGTCTTAAGCTTCGTTAACTCTCCTGAAAACTATCCAATTCATGCCTTCTTCTTTGATTCCTAACAAGAGACACTTTTGGACTTCTTATGGAGTCTTCAGATGTATAAAATTTCATTGTTGAGTAAGGTGCTGAGTGATGTCTATCAGTTATGCTAGCACTTCCTGAATTACCAAATCTTCTGTAATTATCTCTTCTTTCATGATATCTACCTTCTTCCTCCTACTTTGAGTCTGATCCAATCCTTGTTTGCCTATGCAACCGATTTAGGCTTTGCATCACTTGAGAATTTATCTGATTTTGTTCTCTCATCAACCTATCATTGTATACTTTTTAACTTTGCACTTCTAATTTCAATCTTCTCACAGTCTCTATTAATGTTTATTGTTCCCCTCTGCTCTTGTGCCCATTTGATTTTATCTTTGCATTACCAACACTGATATTTTGACCTTTGGCTTATTTATCGTGAATGAAGGCTCCATATCCTTCCTCAATTTCTTGAATATGCATTCTTATCCTAAAATGATATGGTTATACTCCCCAATTCTTCAAAATGTGCAAGCAACCATTTTGTTAGAATTATGCATATTATAATTTTTTTGCCAAACAATGTTACAGGTCCCTTTTCTCCTCAATTCATGAATAAATATATCATCATTCTCCAAATTATAATAATTCAAGTTTATTATCATATGAACCATATTTCCAACAAACATACTAATTCCTCATTTCTATATCTCATCTTAAAGTTATGGCTTCCTGAAAAAGCCATTTTCACCCTTTTTATGTATTTTCTCCACTTGTGCAATTTTATTAAAGTGCCAAATTTTGTCAACTACAAAAGAAAATATATCAGGAACTAGAGATATTTTTTTATGAGAAATAGATAATAATATTTAAAATGAATTCATATAAAATCTCATATTTTCAATCTGATACATCGATACAAAAATACAACAATCTGGAATCTACAACTTTGTCCTTTTTCGCCCATTTTTCCAGACTTGCAATTTTTAGTAAAACTGACTATCTCACAATGTGTGCACTTATGGAAAAATTTAACTAAACCAAAGTTGTTTGTCTCAATGATTATATAAAAAAATTCTTAAATAAAATTTTCTAGTCTGTTCATCTAGGGTCACTTTTCTTCCTTTGGAAATCTCAGAAATCCCTAAAAAGTGGCACAGAATAACAGATTTTGGCCTATTTCAGTATCCCCATTCTGATTCCCTTAGGATTTATTAAGTTCCTTAATTTTTTTTTTGTGTGTCTACTTTATGGACTCTCCCCAAGAGTTTCATCTTAATCTAGACCCCTGCGAATGATTTGGACCCATAACTTAAGAAACCACTATTTTGGATTTTCTGACAAATCCAAGAAGAATTGGACAATGACCCTCTCTGGAACTTTTGAAGATATACTCTCTGCAGAGAAAGCCCATAATTTTCATCTCAATATGAATTAATATTCTCCATTTATGGACAAAATATGAAAATGGCTTTGGAAATATGCTCCGACATTTTTTGAAACTGTGGAACAATTTTGCCTAAGTGCGATATGCATCGTCAATCTCAAATCAAAAGAATTTTGGAATGTTGATATTCTCTCTATAGACAATCGTAAATTGAGGACAAATGATTTCCCTTGTGAACCATACCTTCCCACTGATCTTTCCAACGCCTGACCATCGACCATCTACTATTTTTCTTCATAAATCAAAAGTCGCCCACAAAACTCACCGTTCCCCGATCACCCACCATTGATCATCTTTCATGAAAACCAATATTTTTCACAAATATATCCGAACCATGATCATCTCCTCATTGTTGTAGAAACTATGTTGATGTGGCATGACACATGGATGATGACCTAGCATGACACATCATCCTAAGGAATCAACTAGGATGACATGACATGACACATGGATTCCAATGTGGCATGACACATTTTCACCTTCCTTTCTCCATCGTCCATCGAAGGTTAGATATTTCCTTTAGAGAAACAAAACTTCATCCAAATTCGTCAATCCTTGATCCATTGGCCATCAACAATCTCCGATGTCATTTGGTCGAATTTCAACACTTCTCCAAACTCGTTGATCCCTGATCTGTCAGCCATCGACAATCAGAGATGTATATGTTGATGAAATGAAAACATCGCAAAATTCTACTGACCATCAGCCATTGATGATCAGAGATTTATGTTGACGAACTGAAAACTTCACCAAATTCTGCCGACCTCCGACCATCGACTGTCGAAGATTGAAGATTTATGTTGGTGAATTTCAACACTTAGCGATTTCAATGAATTTCCTCCAAGAATGTGGACCGTTGATCTACCTCATTTTCCCAACCACTGAAATGAATCTTAGTCGTCGATTTGCTTACTTTTCCAAACTTTGAAAACATTATTTTTTTTTAAATTTAACAAGAACGAATCTGGGTCATTGATATCAAGATCGAACATGATCTCAAACTTCAATCCTCTGAAATTTTCCCCACACTACAGCGGCCATTAAAATATAAGTTCTTTAACCTTCCAAATCGAATTCGGCTCTGCAACTCTACATATTGAATCCATTAAACATCTCAAACAATTTGAATTATTTAAAACTCGAATCTACCCACGAATTTAAGGATTTTATCTCTATTTTTCTACCAAATTCATACCAACTGAATATGTAACAATGAATCTTCCCAATTTGCACCTGTTCTAGCCCATATCAGTCCATTGTTTCAACCAAAATCTATGATACCAATCTGTAACATACCCAACCACCCACAGGCCGAGCACGCTACCTCAAAAACTCACTTCCAAAATGATTTCGAAATATGATACCATTTAATTTATAGAGAAGCATGAAAGAACATGATAACATCAGATGCAATAATCAAGATTCATGCTACAACATAAAAGAAACAAATATAATGTCATGAATAGCAGTAACCAACAAGCATGCATATTATAAAATATGAATCTTAGAATTAATAATTAATACACAATGGAAATAAATATATAAGCATAGAAACACATGATAGAGAGAACTTATCTTAATAAAAAACATTCACCAATTGGCTGTAGACCAATGAAGTTCCACCCAACCATAGAAACTATTGGTCCAAGCCTCAACAACAGGTCACCCCCAAGCTAGGGCTATGAATCCACACAAACGGTTCTAGGGTGTCGCTTCCCAAACCAGCCAGGACTCAATCTCTCAGAGGTTCTTCAACACACAACAATCCAAAGTACATCAACTCTCTTCTCTCTAACCTGCACAACTCGAGAGAATGGACCCCTTTATCTACTATGCAGTCCCTCAGGTTGTATAGCTCCTTCCAGGGATCTAGTGCATCTGGTCAAGAAGCTAGATGTTGGGAATCTCAGGATTCATAGTTGTGAATACAGTTTCGTACATGCCAATGCATCTCAAGCATGTAGACATTAATTCATGGATACAATACACTAGCAGTCACTACAACTAGCCAACAATTGATTCTCTTCCAACAATTCGTTTTTAAGATCAAGGATGAATGAGAAATAATGAATGAGTGAAAGTGTGAATGGAGAGAACATAATGAAAAGTGTGAATAATGAACAATGAATGAACCCCCAAACTGCCCAAAAATGGGTTTATATATTTACTTGAAAATTGAGAACCACATAGCCTTTCCCCAAGAAGCACATGTAACCACTTCTCTTGATTAAAAACATTATGGGTAAATAAAATATGATAAAATTACTTAGCCCCATAAGCCCCCTCTTTCATGAAATAATAGCCCCTTATAACTCTTGTCCTTGTCTTTCTCGAAGCCAACGACGTATTTTATTATTAATACTAATCAAAAAATTACATTTCCTAGGCATGTTGGACTCTTAAATTGTTTGGGAACTCTATACTTTAATCAAATAAACAAAATACATTATTTAATATGGGGACTCAAAACTAGGGTATTACAGATCCTCAATGGAAATGAAAATGATACCAGTACCCCAAAACACCCTGTAAGATGTGAAGCATCCTTAACTCAAGACGTGGTTCTATAATGTACTCACATCATACATCTCCTAAAAACCGCCCACAAGTAACGTCACTCGATGCTACAACTACTTGGTCAACCCATCAAGGAATTTCTCTGTCAGGGGACCAATCTCATGAAAAAAAAAATTGGCTCTTTCCTTTGTGTCAACTACCTCATTGTCTTCTACTAAAATCCTAGGGTCACAAGATATCCTCAGAAAGGAACCACCACACTAATGTTGCACCACTCTGATCATAGTCATCTGACCATCATGCCCACTCTACATCCCCATCTCCTATAACTACATGCTGACATATGTTTAATGGATGAACCTACTATAATAAATAGTATCTGGCATAGGTAACCCTATGAAGTAACGACCTATAAATCCATTGTCATACCCGATCCCAAATATCAAAAAATGAAGTCTATCCCAGTCACTGGCAATGACTTTGGGATATTCGTGGACATTAGAGATCCCTCCAGTAGATAGCTCTATCATCTACATTTCCCCATACTTAAAATATACCACGATAAAGTGTGTGAATTGGTCAATCACTGGAGACATACTATCGGTCCACTGTATCCTCTGTAAACCTGTGGTGTAATCTGTCCACATGCTCTCCCACTCTCTCCCATAAATGGTTAAATATGACATCCATCCTATGGAATGATTGTGCCCTGACCTTCTCTACTGGAAAGTTTTGTAATCTCATACATCGTCCATGAGGCCTCTCCATACAAACCTCTCTTGAGTGTTCCTAGATAGTGTGAAGCGCTCTCTTCTCCTAGTGCTAATTTTCAAGGTGTTGATACAAGAAAACATCTTCTTGTACGTGTTAATCCAAGATATCATAAGCTCTATAAACTCAGCCAAATCCTTGGAATACCACTCCTAAGATTCCCAAAAGTAAAATCTGGACGGTCAAAATCATCCCTAACATCTCTAATAGTAGATGAAATGTCAAGAAATGTAATCTCATGTTCCCAAAATATTCCCAGATAGGTACCACTATACTGGAATTACACTACTCTTATCATCATCGTTGGAACAATGTGCCCAGTTTGCATCCTCCTCTCCTAGAACCCCAAGCTAAAATAACTGAAGGGACTAGAACCATTATCTTGAATCCTTCCCTACGAAGGTGTATCAATGAAGTCTAATTTTGTAAATCCACAGCTGGCCTCGAGTCCATCCTTCCATATAGAGTAAATATCAACCTCATCTCTACTGACATCCCAAAAATAAAGAAAACCACTCACTGTCATAGCTATGTCCATCATCTGAATCAATCTATCACTTAGATGAATTCCAAGATCCCATCACCAAATTGGAAGTCCACTACTACTAATACTTGCTATCTGTTTTTTTGCCATACTGGTAACCATCTGATTCAAAATGAGCCAATTCCCTCGTGTGACAACATATGATGGGAGCTAGATACTAGGAATCAACTCTATAACTATAACTTTGTTTGGATCTTGCCAAACTATATTGAAAACATTTCTACCTCGATCACCGTCAATGTACTCAAGTAATCAATCGAGTCTAAATACCTCCCTGGAAAGTATCCCTATCACATGTCGTGCATCATACTCATATGAGTACCCAAAATTCCCTCCCAAATGTGAATCACACATAGCCCTCATGAACTTCTCCCTAAGCCTGGGCTTAGGAAATACATGTGTGTGACCTCCATAAAGGATAAGTCCATCCACCACTCTATCAATTTACATCTCTGAGAACTAATCCAATACAATATGGATCTCTTATTGTGCTCCAACCACATAGCCCAAATGAAAGAACTCTGACATGGATATAATAATACCTACCTCAATCATTTGAATCAGGTGATCCCTCCACATCCTACCAAATATACTATTGGCATAAAAAATAGCAATAGAAGACATTTCCACTTCCTACAATATTAGAAAGTGTCAGGTGTGTTGGTCAACCCCAACGGTATGACCAAGGACTCAAGGTAACATCGAATATCGATCTAGCGGGTATTCTTCTATTTTCCCCTATTATGATGATATCTCAATCGAGGATGGATCTTTGAGGAATATTCCTCTCCATGAAGCTCGTCCATCCACTCATCGATCTTGGGTGAACCAAAATCAAAGATATGTCTGAAATCTATGTCTGGAGGTCTCCTTAGCAGAAAATTCCCAAAACCCCACTTTATACCATTGTACATTGTTTTATATTGTTGTATACTACTACATGCCACCGTATCATCATGTATCACCATGAATTCCTATATGTGCCACTATATCAATCACTCCACTAATATCAACTGGACCTGGATCCCAGAGTGATGTATCCACATATGTCCTATACTCAATCCCCCAATCAATTGGTGCATATAATTCCTTGTTGTTTGGTACACAAGGAATTTTCTCAGCTACCTCCTTTGTAGCCAATCCTTGAGACAAAATCAATGGCACATGATCCCTACAATGCAATACATACTTACAGGAAAAACCCTATGTGTCATATCTCTCCTCATACAGCTGCAACAATGACTACTCCTCATGTGAAAGAATCATAAGAGGCTCCTCCCTTAGATCATGAGTGCCACTCACACCCTCATTTTTCACTGCCAACAATGAAGAGCACGCCAAACTAAGTTGGTGAAAAATATCCTCAATATCCTTATCCTTGTCTTCAACGAATTTAAGAGAAATGTACCTATCCATGAATAGTTGCAAATAATCGTATTTCATCTACTCTAGTGCCTCTTTGATGATGCACAATTGGGTACTAGTGACTCCATCTGCAATTCTCATTTTCCTCTCCTCCATCTAGGTTTTACACATAAGGTCTCCAATAAATTCATGAGCATCATCTGCCCTCGTCAACACTTGCACAATTTTTTCCTCTATGACTGATAGTTGGATCTCCAAATTATGCAATGTTATTTCATCAACATGGAATGGTTTTTCATACATGGGATCAATTAACTCATTATATCATGCCATGAAATGTGAACTATCTTCCTCATACAAGTTTTTTGATCTGCTCTCATCCCCTAAATCAACCTCTTCATTGTCATCCACACATAACTCCCACTCTTTGTCACATTCTCATACAATCATGTTTGCATCATCATACATATCATAAATAGGATCAGGAGTTGAATTCCTACTTGAACCATCTTCATCATTAGTATCATACACAGGAAGAGTTGATTAATCCTTAACATTAGTTGATTGGAACACATTCTCATATTCATCATAAGTAGGACAAGATGTCATTGCCTGATCTTCTCCATTGAGCACACTAGTGTCATCAGCCTCACCAATTAGTTCTGATGCTATATCGTAGGATGTTTTTTGGTCCTCATCTATGCACACATCCTCAAAATGGCTATATTCATGCTCCTCCACCCGTCCTTCATGCTCATTTCTCTTTAATTTCTACCATGTTCCTTTAAAGGAATCCTCATCCACATTTTTCGGCCAACATACGTAATTGAGGGTGAAATAGATTTTAAAGGAAACATTTGTGTGGATGTCCTCACCCAGTATTACATACTTCTGGTAGTGGTAAGTCATGTTTCTAATTGTTTCTAGTGTCCTCAATATTTCAAACATAGGCTATGGATATTCCTCCATCTTTCTTAACCACCTGAGTGCAAAACCTACTCCCATCCTTTCTTACACATTTTCCTTAGTTTGATAGGAAAGCTTGTATACCCTCACATCATGGGAGGATAAAAAACTTGGATACAACAGTAATGTCCCCAACTAGGATGGATGGAAATATTATGTTTTCCTATCCAAATTATTGGTTCTCTTTGTTTAATTTTATCAAACACTTTATATTAGGGTTGTTGGAAACTTCTTATAAACAATTTTCATATGCCTCAAGGTTATGAATATTTCCAAGAATATTAAATGTACCCATTACACAAAGAATAGAGAAGATAACCATGTCATATTATTATGGATTGAAAACCCAAATCACAACAATACATGTTGAAATTACTAAGACAATTGAGAGGGGGGGTGAATCAGTTGTTACTGTGCTTAAACAATTTTAAGTCTATTAAACCATTTTTAATCTTTCATCAAGTGACCATCAATATTATACATCATATGAACAACACAAATAATGAGCATCAGTCACACATAAGATATACATAGAGACAGATTTTACGAGGAAACCCATAAAGGGAGAAAACCTCTTCTTCTTTGAAATGATAGGCAGTCTTTTCAATTCTGTACATCATCTATGTTTGAGCACCAACTCAAAGTGAAACTACTACCTCTGTTTTACAAGATCCAACTTGTTGAGAGCACCAACTCTTTGGTTTCTCTAGCACCAACTGGATTTATACAAGCACCAACTTGTATACAGAAAACTATGTGTTTTCCTGAGCACCACCCTACCACCCTGTTTTTCTAAGCACAACTAGATGGAAGATACAACTTCCAATATTCAAGAACCAAATTGAATATCAGAGGACCACAATCTTCCCTAACACCACCCTTCCTCCCTGATTATGCATAATTGATTGACAAACAAACAATACATGTATTTCAATTCTTACCCCTTCTTCATTGTTCTGCAATTCTTCTCTGGTTCAAAAATTGTTCTACAGTTCTACTCTGCTACATGCTATTCTGCTTTTGCTTCTGTCTGTTCAATGACTATTACTCATCTCTAAGTTTTATCTCATGCTCTGCATTATTTCATTTTACCCTTCTTACACTTCATCTCATTGTTTTAGTTAGAACATTCAACCTTACACAGTCATTGCATCTCTCCTTTTATACTCACCAGCCTCATCAGTTACACCTCGAATCTCCTTGGGAAAAGACAAAAACGTCTCAGCAACTGAATCACCAACCGATCAAGAACCATGATTCGATTTTTCTAACTGAATCGTAACTGATCAACTAATCTGTGAAGTGCAACAATAGCCCTCCGATCATATTCCTGATTAACCTACACTGTTGGATTACCAATGATGGATCTCGCGCCTACTCCATATGCCCACTGGCTATGACCATGAGCCTAATTAGAATGCCTTTAACATTTTTCATTTTGGCAATCCTATGTTGAAGGGTCTCGACACTCAAAGTTGTGATCATCGAAAAAGAGCTTACCTCCGCTAGCTCCACCTTCTCATATGATCACCGACGGTGACCACAGCCTACACACAAAGGCATTTTTTCATTTTGCATTTCGACAATCCAGAGGTGAAGAGTCTTGACTCTTCATGTTGTGATCTTCGAAAAGGGGCTTAGCTCCGCTAGCTCCTCCCTCTCACATGACCACTGGCAGTGACCTGGTGCTTATCCACAAATCCCTTCATAGTTTGCAAATTCAGGAATCCTGTGGTGAAGAGTTTCGACTCTTCATGTTGCGATCTTTGAAAAGGGGCTTAGCTCTGCTAGCTCCTCCCTCTCACATGAACACTGGCGGTGACCTAGCACTTATCCACAAAGCGCTTCGTAGTTCACAAATTCAAGAATCCTATGGTGAAGAGTCTCGACCCTTCATGTTGCGATCGCCAAAATGGAGCTTAGCTCCGCTAGCTCCTTCCTCTTACTTGACCACCGATGGTGACCATAGGCTGTGCCAAAAGATACTTTGTGATTTCACGTTTCAACATTCTTGCCGTGAGTGTCCTTAACACCTCAAACTCCCGGTATCTAAAACTCTGAAATGGATTCAGATCGACGGTCCACAATCTTTATGATTCGACGGTCCAGATATTTTCATGATCTCGCTATCGTGATTTTCTTCCTTGACTCCTCCAACTCCCGGTATCCAAAACTCTGAAATGGAACCTTTTTCGTGCTATGATCTATCGCCACATGTCCCTCTTGGATCAACGATCCAGAACTTATTGTGATTTCTCATATCGCGAGTTGGAATGTTAGAGAACTTCCTTACTTTGACTTTCCAGTGAGTGAATTGTTAATCCCTCACCACATGTATGCCTCGACGATGGAAAACCCTCCTGGTTTCAGGACTTTGTAAGCCTGCTTCATCTTGTACTTAAATATCGTTCTTCTTCTTCTAGATCCAATGATGGTCAATCCTCGTGCTTAGATCCAATGTCTAATATTTGTTCTCCTATTTTGCACATTCCTCCTATTTGTATTCAGATCTGACGGTCATCGAGAATTCAGGATGGGTGATCCAACTGTAGAAATTTCGATACAAATTAATGTATTCCTGCGATTCTCCTGATCTAACAACTACCACAACTTGTTAAATACAGAATCGCTTCTACTATTATTGCGAAAACAATTTAAAACACGATCTCAACCACCATGCACAAAGTGAAATATCAATAACACACAACACAGAAGTTTTACCGGGGAAAGCGTAAAGCTAAAAAACCCCACTATCATATATTATGAATCATGAAACAATCTCATACAAAGCTCTAATCCAAGAGCTCTCAGTACAATAC
>ML803041.1:455652-476362 GCA_009831015.1 Picea engelmannii
CAAGAAACTCATGCAGGAAATCTGCTCTTTATATTAATATGAAATGCCTCCTTTACAATGTGTTCTTGAGCTCAGACTTTGACAGAGTCTCAACTCCTTCTCTCCTCTACTCTAACTCTCACAGAGCTCTCCTATATCTCTCTCTCTATCTGTGCTAATTGACTAACTCTATAGATACCAAGGATCTTTTACATGAGGGGGCTCTTTGATCTCTTCCCTCCAAGCTACCTACTCTATTCAATTACATTGAATTACATTGAATGGGTTGTCTAGTCTGAATCAGAGCTAGATCCCAGCTTTACAACCATTAAAGGCCTCCTTTAACTACAACCTGCTCAAAGTCATATCTTTATGGATCCATGACCTTACAAAACATTAATTACATTGATTTCAAATTCAAAATTTGAAACAAGAGGGTTGCGCCTCTCTCCTTCTTCATTGAATGCACTATGTGCTAGCTGGTTGGCTGGTGCATGGATGGCTTGGGAGTGATTCTCCTACATCAATGCAGAAAGTAGCAGCAACAATTTACTCTACCTCTATAGTTGATAAGGAAATAGATCCCTGCTTCTTACTAATCCATGCTACCAACGAGTCACCCAGGAAGAATGCACCTCCACTGGTGCTCTTTCTCTCATCCACACAATTTTCCCAATATGCATTTGAATAAGCAATTAACTGAAAATTCAGATTTCTGGGATACCACAGACCACAAGTCATTGTTCCCTTCAATTATTTGAATATTCTTGTGACAACTACCAAATGACTTTGTTTAGGAGCAGACTGATAACAACCTACCATTCCAACAACTTGCATTATATCAGGACGGGATGTTGTGATGTACATAAGATTGCCTATCATAGAGTGATATGTCCTTTTATCAACATCAGGTGAAATATCATATTTACTAAGCTTGCAACCAACCACCATAGGTGTACTAACAGGAGAGGAATCCTCCATCTGAAATTTCTTCAACATCTCTTTCAAATATTTTTCTTGAGAGATTAAAATTCCTACAGAACTCTATTTTACTTGTAAGCCAAGAAAATATGACAATTCTCCTATCATGGACATCTCAAACTTTGTTTGAATAGATTTAGCAAACCACTGAATAGAGGAATCATTATTACAGCAAAAAATAATGTCAT
Source organism: Picea engelmannii (assembly GCA_009831015.1). NCBI lineage: Eukaryota > Viridiplantae > Streptophyta > Pinopsida > Pinales > Pinaceae > Picea > Picea engelmannii. The sequence continues at coordinate 456,801 of ML803041.1, forward strand.
CTACATAAATCAAAACAACTAGTAAATCATCACTTTTAGTTTTTATGTAGAGATTGCTATCAACAGTACCTTTCTTGAATCCTTTGTCTTGTAAAAAATTATCCAGTCTATAATACCAAGCTTGTGGTGCTTGTTTCAGTCCATATAAAGCCTTCTTCAGCTTGCAGACATAATCAGGTTTATCTGTCAATGAGAATCCTTCAGGTTGCTCCATATATACTTCTTCCTCTAGATCTCCATTAAGAAATTTTGTCTTAACATCCATCTTATAAAATTTAAAGTTCTTATGACACGAATATGCAAGAAACATTCTGATGGCTTCCAATATTTCCACTGGTGAAAAAGTTTCATCAAAATCCCGACCTTCAACTTGTGCATACCCTTTATAGACCAATCTGGCTTTATTTCTAACAACATGTCCTTTTTCATTCATTTTATTTTTGAACACCCATTTGGAACCTATTACATTCTTGTCTTTAGGTCTAGGAACAAGCTCCCAAGTATTGTTCTTCTCAATCTGATCAAGCTCTTCATTCATAGCTCTAATCCAGTCATCATGTTGGCTGGCTTCATAAAAAAATTTAGGTTCAACCATAGATAAAAAAGAAACATGGGATTGTTCTGAGTCTTTAATCAATTTCCTTCTTGTTTTAACTCTTTTATTTATATCTCCAATTATCTAATTTTCAAGATGATTCTTTCTAACAATTCTGAGAGGTGATTTTGCTTCTTTCTGCTGATTTGTGTCAGTTGGAGTATTCATGTCTTCATATGATTCTGATTCTTATCTTTCTAATCCTTGGACCTATTCATCTTTGTTTTCAATTATATCTTCTATGCTTGGTTCAACACTGCTTACATTTCCTATCGGGATTTCTTCATCAACTTTTATGTCAATACAATCAACCAATTTATGCAGCCTCTTATTGTAGCATCTATAACCTTTACTGTTTGTAGCATAACCTAAGAATATACCTTCATCATCCATGTCATCATATTTTCCAATATTTTCACCATTATTCTTGATATAACATTTACTCCCAAAGGCTTTAAAATGCTTGATTGAGGCAGGTCTTCCAAACCATAGTTCATAAGGAGTCTTGTCACTGTGTGTTCTGATATGAGCTTTGTTAAGAACGTGAACAATTGTATGAATTGCTTCCACTCAATATGTCTGAGGTATGTTCCTTTCATTCATCATTGATCTTTCCATTTGTTGTACTGATCTATTCTACCTCTTAATAACTCCATTTTGTTGTGGAGTCCTTGGAATTGTGTACTCTCTTTTGATTCCATGTTTATCACAGAACTCTTTGAAGTTCCATGAGATAAACTCTCCTCCTTTATGAGACCTTACTGCTTTCAATCTTTTTCTTGTTTGATTCTTAGTTAGAGCCTTAAACACTTTGAATTTTCCAAATGCTTCAGATTTTTCCTTAAAAAAGGAAACCCGTGTTAGTCTAGAATAATCATCAATAATCAACATAAAATAATTTTCTTTTCATGTACCTTCTTTACTTGATGGTCCACATAAATCCATATGTACTAACTGGAGAGGTTTTTCTGTTGAAGGAAAGTTTTTAGATTTGAACTATGTCCAAGTAAGCTTTCCTATCTGGCATGGTTTACAAACATAATCATATGGCTTTGATATATTTGGAAGATCCTTTACTGCCCCACTATTTTTGAGCTTGATTATATGATCAAAATTTAAGTGTCCAAGTCTCCTATGCCATAGCCAACTTTCATTATACTTTCTTAAGTGGCATTCTTCTTTTTATTCTTTTAACACATAGACATTGTTTTTTGTTCTTATCCCTTTTGCAACTAGCTGTCCTGAATTCACATATTTTATTCTACAATCTTTAGAAGTAAAAATGACTTCACATCCTCGGTCACAGACTTGACTGACAATAAGAATATTATGTTTCAGACCTTCTACAAAAGACACATATTGAGATTTCTCTTTTCCATTACTCAAAATTCCTATTCCTTTACCTTTTATTTTTCCTGGTGCATCATTTCCAAAAGTTACATTCCCTGATTTCCTTTCACTTAGAGTTAGAAACTTACTTTTGTCTCCAGTCATATGTTTTGAACATCCACTGTCAATATACCAAGGATTATTTTGTCTTTGGTCTGATAACACTAGTCTACACTTGTCATCTTCTTTCTTCTTCCAAATCTTGAAATTTTCAGCAGTAGGATTCGAATCTGGCTTAAAATTCCTCAAGCGACAATCTGCAACTTTATGTCCATAGTTATGACAGATGTAACATTCTGGTTCACTGAATAACATATCATAATGATTGTTATGCTCATAACTATTGTTATGTTTCACCTACGTCCTTCCTCCATCCATCACATGATTTATAGTATGTGTTCGTTTGTTTCTTGACTGTCTCAATCTTTGTTGTGGCAGATAATTATTCCTTGAGTATCTTGATTTCAAATATCTAGATCTTAAAGAACAGTTTACAGCTTTGTGACCAAAGTTAGAACAGAAAAAACAATAACCATAGAAAAAACCTTTGTACATGGAAAAAGGTTGTAGTCGATTTCTTCCATGCTGATGATTTCTTTGATCAGAAAATGTGTTTGTGTTATTTCTTTGATCTACATATTCCATTCTGGTACTTTTTCTTTCATTCCTTCTTGGTGGCTGATTTTCTTTCTTTGTTTCTGCAGAGTGGTTGTTGTCAATGATTGTAGTTTTGACAAACTTGATGGGTTCTGTATTACTTGGATGATCACTACTTGATCCTTCTTCATAGCCCAAGTTGGATTTCAACTTTGGATTCCTTTGCTGATTTAGAATGGAAGTTAATTCTTTTGAGGCTTTAATACTTAGCAGATTTTGGTGATACAATGACTTAAACTTCTACATTTCTTTTCTGGTTTTTACTATCTCTTCTTCTAAGGCTTCACACCTCGCTTTCTTCTCTGACAAATGTTGTTTCAGTATGTCTTCTATTTTCTTTGCCTCTTCTAACTCCACTTTTAGTAGAGAAAAGTTTTCATCAGGTTTTTCACCATTCATTTTAAACTGCATCAACAATTGTTTTTGTTTTCTCTTCTTACATGTGAGTCTGTCAATTTCTTCCAAAGCACTGATTAATTCACCTTCCATATCCACCACATCTTCTTCATCATCAATTTCACCTCCTGTGTGTTCATCATCAATATCTCCCATAGCCATAAGCATAAAATCATTCACTTTGTTTTCACATGATGAATCACTATCTATGTCTTCTGAGGAATTGTCATTATTTGCACACAAACTTTTCTTTTTACTATATTTCTTGAATTTTCACTTCTTTTCATCATCAGAGTTTTGGTCCTTTTTCTGGTGGGGACACTTAGATGCAAAATGACCTATCTTACCACAGTTAAAACATTTAAAGGGAAGCTTTCCTTGATATTTTCCTGATCCTTTCTTTAACCTTCTCACAAATTTTGCCTCAATATCATCTAAATCTGAATCAGTATTTTTGTCTTCTTTAAAAGATGCTTTTCTAGTAATGGATTTATCTTCGTTGATTCTCATTTCATATGAAGTTATATTTCCTAGGATTTTATCAATGGACAGAGTTTTAAGATCATTTAGTTCTTCTATTGCAGAGACTTTTGGATTAAATTTATCAAGCACAGATCTTAGAATCGTTTGAACTAAAAATGATTATTCAATCTTCTCACCAAGACCCTTCATGGCATTCACAAGTTCTTCAACTCTTAAAAAATACTTGATAACGGTTTCATCTTCATTCATCTTTAGTTGTTCAAACTTCAACCTATATGTTTGGAGTTTGGCATCTTTTACTTTCTCCTTTCCTTCATAACTATTAATAAGTTTATCCCACATATCTTTAGCATTTTCAAGATGCATCACCTTTACAAACTGAGCTTCAAAAAGTCCATTCAAGATAGCATTAATTCCCTTAGCATTAAAGCTAAATTCTAACTTATCATCCTTGGAAGCCAGCACAACAGGCTTTGTATATCCAGTCTCTACTACATCCCAAACATCAGCACCTAAGGCCATTAGGTATGTTCTCATTCTAACCTTCCAAAAGGAAAAAATTGTTCCATCATATAGAGGAGGCTTATTGGCTGAAGTCCCTTCATGAATTGTCATGTTTAAGCTTACAGATATACCTTTAAATAAAAGGAACCCACTCTGATACCAATTGTTGAAATTACTAAGACAACTAAGAGGGTGGGTGAATCAGTGGGTACTATGCTGAAACAATTTTAAGTCTATTAAACCATTTTTAATATTTCATCAAGTAACCATCAATATTATACATCATATGAAAAACATGAATAATGAGCATCAATCACACATAAGATATACATAGAGACATATTTTCACGAGGAAACCCATAAAGGGAGAAAACCTCTTCTTCTTTGAAATGATAGGCAATCTTTTCAGTTATGTACATCATCTATGTTTGAGAACCAACTCAAAGTGAGGCTACTACCTCTATTTTACAAGCTCCAACTTGTTGAGAGCACCAACTCTCTGGTTTCTCTAGCACCCACTAGAAGGAAGCACCAACTCCCTAAATACTCTAGCACCAACTGGATTTATACAAGCACCAACTTGTATACAGAAAACTCTGTGTTTTCCCGAGCACCACCCTGCCACCCTGTTTTATAGGCACAACTAGATGGAAGATACAAATTCCAATATTCAAGCACCAACTTGAATATCAGAGGACCACAATCCTCCCTAGCACCACCCTTCCTCCCTGATTATGCATAATTGATTGACAAACAAACAATACAAGTATTTCAATTCTTACCCCTTCTTCACTGTTATGCAATTCTTCTTTGGTTCAAAAACTATTCTACAGTTCTGCTCTGCTACATGTTATTCTGCTATTCTGCTCTTTCTTATGTCTGTTCGGCGATTGTTACTCATCTCTGAGTTTTATCTAATGCTCTGCATTATTTCATTTTACCCTTCTTACAGTTCATCTCATTGTTTCGATTAGAACAACCAACCTTACACAATTGTTGCATCTCTCCTTTTATACTCACCAGCCTCATCAGTTACACCTCTAATCTCCTTAGGCAAAGACAAAAATGTCTCAGCAACTGAATCACCAACCAATAAAGAACCATGATTCGATTTTGCTAGCTGAATCGTAATTGATCAACTAATCTATGAAGTGAAACAATAGCCCTCTGATCATATTCCTGATTAACCTACACCATTTGATTACCAATGATGGATCTCGCGCCTACTCCATATGCCCACTGGCTGTGACCACGAGCCTAATCAGAATTCCTTTCACATTTCACATTTTGGCAATCCTATGTCGAAGGGTCTCATCACTCCAAGTTGTGATCACTGAAAAAGAGCTTAGCTCCGCTAGCTCCACCTTCTCATATGATCACTGACGATGACCACAACCTACAAACAAAGGCATTTTTGCATTTCACATTTCAACAATCCAAAGGTGAAGAGTCTTGACTCTTCATGTTGTGATCTCCAAAAAGGGGATTAGCTCCGCTAGGTCCTCCCTCTCACATGACCACTGGCATTGACTTGGCTCTTATCCACAAAGCGCTTCGTAGTTTGAAAATTTAGGAATCCTGTGGTGAAGAGTCTTGACTCTTCATGTTGCAATATCTGAAAAGGGGCCTAGGTCCTCTAGCTCCTCCCTCTAACATGACCATTGGCAGTGACCTGGCACTTATCCACAAAGCGCTTCGTAGTTCAAAAATTTGGGAATCCTGTGGTGAAGAGTCTCGACTCTTCATGTTGTGATCGCCAAAATGGAGCTTAGCTCTGCTAGCTCCTTCCCCTTACGTGACCACCGACGGTGACCACAGGCTGCACCAAAAGGTGCTTCGCGATTTCACATTTCAACATTCTTTTCATGAGTGTCCTTGACACCTCAAACTCCCAATATCTGAAACTCCAAAATGGAGTCAGATCGACGGTCCACAATCTTGATGATTCGATGGTCTAGATCTTTTCATGATCTCACATATCATTAGTTACTACCATGAGTTTCTTCCTTGACTCCTCCAACTCTCGGTATCCGAAACTCCGAAATGGAACCTTTTTCGTTCTCTGATCTATCGCCACGTGTCCCTCTTGGATCAACGATCTAGATCTTATTGTGATTTCGCATATAACAAGTTGGAAGGTTAGAGCACTTCCTTCCTTTGACTTTCTAGTCAGGGAATTGTTAATCCCTCGCCATGTGTACTCCTCGACAATGGACAACCCTCCTGCTTTGGGGACTTTGTAGGCCTACTTCATCTTGTACTTAAAGATCGTCCTCCTTCTTCTGGATCCAATGATGGTCAGTCCTCGCGCTCAGATCCAACATCTGAGATTTGTTATCCTCTTTTGCGCATTCCTCCTATCTGTATTCAGATCTGATGGTCATCGGGAATTCGGGATGGGTGATCCAATGATCACTATTGCTCCTCACTGTTGATCTTGCCATTTCCATGTCATCATCACTCTGTTGAATGTGCTGATCTTTACCATCAATGACAAAAGACGCATACTCTACCTTTGTCTGAAAACATGCCAACAATACAAAGATATTTATTGGTTGTAACAACAACTACTACATCCCTCCTAAACACTTAGATCTAATGGCTTATAGGCAACTACAACATCTACTAACAAAAAATCAAGAAACTTGGTAATGATGAAAAAATATCCTCAAGAAGTGTTGTGTCCTCATTTGGAACATTAAACCCTCTATGATGTGATGTCTATATGCTCCTCAGACACCTCCTGCAACACTCTGGATGTCGATACCAAACAACTCTGCATGTCAGATCATAGAGGTCCTCGCAGGTCACGAATGAACAACATGTGGGGTATCACATGACGTGATTGTACAACCAGTGGGGCCTTGCAGGACACCTTATGCTCAACCTATGAAGGTTACTCCTAGTATGGATTTCCTAAGTCCCTCTACTACACATGTAGAAACCTAAGATTGACCTCCTCCGACAAGTTCCATAGAATCTTATGTGCAGGACGATCTTCCTCTTGTTGCATACCAAATCCCAAATTTGAAGATGCAATGGAAATCTTGGATGGATTCCCCTCTTGTCTAAGCTCCAATTGAAATCCTGGGTGAATTCACCTCTTGTCTATCTAGGGTGGATATTGCACCATCGAAACCAAACCAATAGTGGAAGGGTTCTACTAAACCCTAACAAAACAATGGCTCCAAAATCACTTCCAGAATGAGAGATCAAATCATAATGTCAAAGTGAGGCTCTACCCCTTGTTTTATACTTTCACCATTCCTTCTATAACTTCCCATTTTTTGACTAAATCAAATGTATCCCTTATCCCCTTTTTGACAAAATCAAATATGACCCTTATCCCCCTTTTTATTTCACTTTAGGATTAAAATTCACTTTTAATAGATAGGTAACATAATAATTCTAATGTCACTTTAAATACATAGTATATCCTAAATAAGTGACATTGATGAACCCCTTTTAACTCCCTTTTTCTTCAGTGACAATCCATGAAATTCATTTCCACTATCGAACAGGGGAATCCAAAAAATCGGGACATGAAACATGATGAATGGGGTTGTATTGAAAAGTATGGGATATGGAGGAAGGAGTGCCTTCTAGGTTAGAAGGTTGTTCATATGAGGTAATCCCTCTGGGAATATTCAGAAATTTAGTGATCTTGGAAGAAAATTATTCAAGTTGGCGGCTTATGTGGGAATTGAGGTCTGGTTTCATGTATTCCATTTTTGCCTCTATGGTGTAATGCATGGAAGAATTGATAGTGGACATATTGGCATTGATTTTTCTCATTTCCTTCTTGGTTGTGGAGATACTCAATGAGAGAGCATTGAGGTGATTTTTAGGGTATTGGTTGCAGCTGTGGGCCATGGAGAAAGGGAAGCAAAGGAATGGAGTGAGTGGATTGGATTATTGGTGAAGCGTACCACTATGATTAATGAAAACAGAGGAATCCAATTGAATAGGTGGGAAATAAAGGTGTCAGGAAGGGTGAGTGGGTCTAAGGAAAAAAAAGGCTTACAAGTGATAGATACCACTATGATCAAAGTTAAGAGAGGAAGCGAATGGGATATGTTCCAAATAAGGGTGATAACATGACCACTATACTCTTTTTGTTTTTTACTCCTAGGGAGTTAAACTACGGCCTAAACAATAATGCAATGATGAAATGCCCAAATAGTTAACAGGAAAAATTGTGTAGGAATTTCACAACCATAATGCAGGAGGAAGGGTTGAAGAAAAAAAATATCCCTTATGTTCCTTATCAGTTATATTATTTTCCCAAGGGTTAGGGTTTGCAAGGGTCCTACATATAAGGGTTTTCCTTATGTTATAGCTCTTTGATATACATGCAGAGTAGAACAATAATACTTGGCCCAATATCTTAGGGAACTAGCTAAAGAGGCTTGATCGTACCCTTATCCGTACTATCTGATTACCCAAGTACTAGTGATGTTCTTGATGTCACTATAGTATTCAAGAAGTTGATCAACTAATATAGATATCATTGAAGGAGGCCTAGAGGACTCCCTATATACCTGACAATATGTGGGAGTGATGGTTGTTGATGTGTAGTGGGAGGACCCAGGGTTGATCATTCAATTACCAACAAAGCCTTTAGACACTGGCCCTTTCAGTATCACCTGCAGAGCAAGTGAAGTCTTGCTCGAGGCATCTGTAGGGGCTGCAAGGACCAAAGAGATACAGTGATAAGGGGAAGAAAGGAATTCAACATATCATTTAATCATGTGTGCATTTTCCATTACTAAACATATTACATGTCAAACCCTGTGTGTGACATTCCTTTACTTTATGTCCATTACCAGCATATAAAAATAACACATCACAACACACAAGTTTAACGTGGTTCACCCAACTTGGGATACATCCACTAGGTGGGACTACCTCGGGTATCTTGTTCAATTTCTTGTTCAAAGTAATAATAACATTGTGAGGCCTAGACTCATATACAACATAAAGTTTCCATAAATAAGGTTGGCCCAAAATAACATCACAAACTTCAAGGGTGGAAACATCACACAATATCTCATCTTTTAATGGCTTGATGTTGTATCACAGGCAACAGTGTTGGATGACGCAAAGATTTCTTCCTTGACAGAGACATCCAATGGTGTAGGGATGCGATTTCAGCGGTATCGACAAAGATAGCTACTTGAAGACCTCTACTGAGATGATATTATTTTGAATACCACTATCAATTATGAAGTGCAGTGGAGTTCCTTTCACCCACATCTGTGAATGAAAGAGGTTCTCTCCTTCCACTGGCTCATCAGGTTCACTGGGCTATATATTGGTGGTAGCAATGGTGGTATTGGGTTCTACATCAATGATTCTTCTCACCTTCTCTGGTTCTAACTCAGATTCAGAACCAACATCTGATTCAAAGGCTTTTAATTCATCCACTAATGACTTATTTGAGCGGCAATCAACAATGTTATGCAAGGGGATCTTATGGAAGTCACACCACTTCATGGTATATTTCTTCGTCTTCCCACTATCCTTCTTTTCTTAGGGCTTGGACTAGTTTTCACGAGGTTTCCCATATTTTCTCTATCCTTTGTTCTGCGGGTCAGCGCTTCCCTTTCCCTGATTCTGTTGTGAAGGTTTCCCAGACCCAAACTACCACGCCTTTTGTTTAATCCTCTTCTCTATTTTGACGACATATCAATAGGCCACAGATGGTGCCCTCGAAATTCATGTACTATATTTTTCTGATCATTTTTTTTCTTGCGGAAAGCACATTTCAGATGAAAGGTTTATTTTTAACGGATTCTGTTAAAAACTAGGTTTTGGCCAAAAGAATATTTCGACCGAAAACTTGAAAATTGGACTGTTTGCAGGAAACTACAAATTCGCTCCAGATTACTTGATCTTTGGAGGTAGTGGACTCCTACAAATACTCAAAATTTAGTTTAGGAATTGATACCAACATTTTTAAAATTGAATCTACTTTCATTGGATATAATTTGTTTTCATTTTCATTGTTTTTATCTAATTTTATTTAATTTTATAAAAAAATCACTCCATAATATTTTTGGTTGAGATTATGATTCAGTGAAATGAAAAATCCATATCTCTAAAAATACACAGTGGAAAATTATGGAAAATTTATATTCATAATCCTTAAACTGTTCTCTTCAAAATGGTATTTTTAGATTTTACTTTTAAGCAAAAATTAAGATAGATACATGGTGGGGGGAAACATGTGTTTAAAATATGTAACTTTTTCAGATTGGTCAACTTAAAAAAATTCTAGAAATTAGAATATTCATTCGTTAGATTCAAAACTATATTCATCATAAAATAGAGTCTCTGTACATTGTTGCAGTATATTTCATTTGTCAAAAACAAAATTTGAATAATGGATACAATGTTGGGGGAAAAAATAACTCATTATCTTTCCCTTCATTTTTAAGGAACATATTGTCAAACAATTTCCAAATTAACATATCAAATCTCAATAAACAAAAATTGAAAAATAGTTAGTAGAAAGCTAACAAAATTCCTCACAACTTTTGTTTTTACAATAAAGTAAAATTATAAATAAAAAGAATACTTTTGTTTACCAGAAGTTGAAGAACTTGTTAAAATAAAAACAAAATTCCCATAAAACAAGCAAAAGTGTTACCCATATTCATGATTTTACCCCAGGTGCACCCAAGGATGAGATGTCCAAAAAATACATTTATGTCTAGATATATCTATGTAGGCCTCTGTGGTACTTGAGCACTATATTTCACTCAGAATATATGATACCCATATTGGTATGAAAGGTATGGAAGACATTGGTGAACTATGGGACTGTTTGGTCTATTTCCTGCCATAGTGTGGTCCATCTTGTATACAAGTCGTCATAACTTCCAACATGGTAGTATTGTTCTTTAATAACATCCTTGAAGGAATATCAAGTGGGTGAAACTGCAAATAATTTGAATCCTTCCATTTCATTTTGCTCACAAAAATTCTCCCACCAATATTTGACATGGGGAATGGTCTTGAGGAGCGCAAATATAATATTTTCTCTATCGAAAAAGTTGTGGATAGAAAAATACCCTTCTATAAGGTTTAACCATTTATCTACGACATCCACATATATTTGACCATCAAATATAGGAATATCAAAATTGATATGTACCTTGAAGGGGCTGGTGCTTCCGCCTGAGGTGGATGTGTCACTTTTCGGCAGTCGTCGAAGGATTTGTGTGAAGTTGTCCATCATCTCGATCCTCTGTCGCTCAAGGGCTTCCTCGAGAAACATTTTGAAAGGATCTATTTTCCATTCATATTTATTTTTTCACACCATGCGAGGTTTCTTGGGCGTGCGAGAGCCATTTTCCTCAAGAGAAACAAGCTCGAGACCCAACTCTCTATACCCTGACCGCGTTGGGGACATGCATTAAAAAATAACAAGGAGAAGATCGCTTTGATACCACTTATCTGGATTTATGAGAGGAACGAAATGAAACAAAATATTTATAATGTTAACATAGAGACACAATGAACAACAAAAAATATACGGTAAAACTTGACTTCTATTAAATAAGAAATATGCTGAAAACTGTAAAATGCAAACTGAAAACAAGCTTGCTAGAATGGTGACAGCTTATCTCTGAGAAGAGATGTGATGGATATGCTCATTCGTAAGAATATGAGTACAATGAGGCCCTGAAGGCCTTTTTATAATAAGTATGAATTCCAAAACCATATACATCCAAAAACCTAACCCTAGGATATGAAGCGCCAAAATTCACGTGGGCCTCGTTGGGGTAAGTTAGTACATTAACTTCCCAGAGTCAGAAATTTTGCATACGATCTCTATTTAGGGTGCACGATATATCATTAGAAAGGTATTGACAAGGAGATTCATTTAGGGGGATAAATCAAAGGCTTTGGATATTATTGAGGTGCCCGATCGTGAGAAAACATCATTTAGGCCCTCAAATTGGCCTCATAAGTTAAAAACTGTTAAAAATAGTAAATTGACAAAATTGCGAGAAAATTGTTTTGAGCCGGTTGGAAAAGGTGGGTGGCCACCAATATCCACCTCGACCATATGCACTTAGACCATAAATAATTTTATCGAGCTTCCTCATTTTGTAACTCTGCATGACACACACTAACCAATACATATTAGTTAAACTTACATATATTTCAACCATATTAATTTTGTATAGAATTTAGAGAGAACCTGGCTTTTTTGTTTTTTCGGATTTGTCATCATTGTGTCGACCCAAAATTTTATTATTTGAACTCTTCTCACTCATATTTTTATCAATATATAACCTGTACCATTCAATACATAAATTATTAAATATATTTTATAAATAAATCACATAATTTTTAGCGAAAAAAATATCATTGTAACCGGTGCACTTTTTATATACAAAACACTGGTGCGTTCCATATAAGAACACACATCAAACAATTTATTTTTATTTTTTTAATATTTTGAGTTACAACTGTGCGATATATATAGAATACATCACAATGACTACAATAGAAAACAAAAACATAACAAAAAAAATAAACATTCATAAAACAAACAATAGAAAAATTACACACCGATGGGAAGGAAAAAAAAAATTATGTGACATCATTTTCTGTGTTGTTTAGATGAGAACATCGACGGTATTTATTTTTATGCACCATATTTTTTATTTTTATTTTTTAAATCTGTCTTAATCGGTGTGTTCCTTATACATAAATGCACTGGTGTGTTTCTATTAAAAAGGCACACCAAAAAAGTGGAAAATATTTTTTTCTAAAAAACATCAAATCGAAAACCATTTAAAAAAATAAAACAGAAAAGGAAAGGGCCGACTGCGTTTGCGATCCAATGCAAAAAGTGGCCCCTTTGCATCACATGCCAAACTCTTATATATATAAAAACAGACCCATTATATCTAAAAACCCTAATTCTGAATTGATAGAGGGAGTTAAACCCTAGGGTGAAATTTTGCATTCATGTAAGAAAAAAAAACAAGAGTTTAATGTAAGTATGAATTATTTTATTTTATTTTTATGAATGTAGGGTTTTGAGTGAATCACCATACCCTTTGAATCCCTATTTTTTGAATATTTTTGTTGTTTCAAAGTATTCTTCTACTCCACAGTGCTCCCTAGTATGTCTATATTCCAAATCTGTCTCCTGTAAATTTTGGCAAAATAATGAAAATATTGAATATCTTCTTACTATTAAAAAAACTTTATGAAAAACGTTTAGAGTGAATCACCACACCCTTCAAATTCTCATATTTTGAATAATACTGTGGTTCCAAAGTATTCTTCTCCTCCACAGCGTTCCATTATATCTAAAATACCTAAAACAAAAATCCCTAATTCTGAACTGATAGAGGGAGTTAAACCCTAGGGATAAATTTTGCATTCATGTAAGCAAAAAAAACAAGAGTTTAAGGTAAGTCTAAATTATTTTATTTTATTTTTCTGAATGTAGGGTTTTGAGTGAATCACCATACCCTTCGAATCCCTATTTTTTGAATATTTTTGTTGTTCCAAAGTATTCTTCTACAATACAGTGCTACCTGGTATGTCTATATTCCAAATCTGTCTCCTGTAAATTTTGGCAAAATAATGAAAATATTGAATACCTTCTTACTATTAAAAAAACTTTATGAAAAAAGTTTAGAGTGAATCACCATACCCTTCAAATTCTCATATTCTGAATAATATTGTGGTTCCAAAGTATTCTTATCCTCCACAGTGTTCCTCTGTATGTCCCTCTTCCATGTCTCTCAACACCTATGTTGAGAAATTTCCCATTTGGATGAAAAGGAAATATATCTTTTATGAGATCCCTTATTGGGAGTATCTTAAGATTTCTCACTTACTAGATCCCATGCATATATTTAAAAATGTTTCATCTTCTTTATGGAGGTACATATTATCGAAAGAAAGTGACACATTGGTTGTGAGGAGAGATCTTATTTCTTCAAAATCTAAAAAGAAACATTGACCAAGACAAGAAAGTAGAGGAGAGGGTGGTCCCTCTTGGTCTTTCAAAGAAAGTGGTGTCCCATGTATTTTTAAGAAAGAATATTCTTCTTTGGAAAAGGAAGTTGTATTGGGTGTGAAGGTTCCTTATTTATATGGGTCTTCCCTACAATGTTTCTTTATTGTGCATCAAGACCATTTGTCATGGTTGAAATGACATGGCCGTTTGAACCTTCTAAAGGTACGACGTATGTTAAAAATATAATTTTATTATTTGTAATTTTTATTTTTATGGCATGGGATAAGACATAATTAATATTTTATGTGTTTACTGTGTAGTGTAATTATCCTATGCTCCTGCATGGGTGTGTGAACCATGAATTTCCCCATTACCTAAGGTGTGCCATATCTAAATTATCTGCATTTGTACATTGAATCACATCAAAGGAGATTCATATGGATAACATTCCATGGTAGCATCAAGAGATAGCTGAGATTGTGTGTATGTTTGAGAAGGAACTATTGCCGAGTTTCATGGACCTCCAGGTTCATCTTCTAATTCTCCTAGTAGATGAGGTTGAATTATTCGGGGTGGTCTCCTATCGTTGGATTTTTTTTTAGAGAGGTAAATGAATAAATTGAAATTATTTTTTTGTCAAAGGAACAGTCCTGAGGGGTCTATGGAATCGGGGTACATATCATATGAGTCTTTCTATTATGCTAGTGAGTAAATCAAGAAGATAAAAAACACACTAGGTGCAATTATTTGGGACGACGAAAGGGATGAATACAAAAGAGAAGGGGATCTTCTCCAAACGAATGGAAAAATGTGCTTGATAAATAGTAAGTGACTTATCGTTTGTCAAATTTCTATACAATAACTATTCACATTGAACTTCATAATGTATATTTTCCTGATATCATAGGTACTATATGTTGGTTCAATTTCATGAATACATCAACGAATTCATAAATTGATGCCATCAATAAATTCATTCTTTACAATTCAGAGGAAACACAATCGTGGGTCGCATTGTACAAACATAAGAGGAGGAAATCGGAAAGTGACAAGAAACAATTCATACGGTTGAATGGTATAAGCATGCCTTATATTGATCATTTAAAATAAAATATGCCAATGATATGCCCCAACAGTTGTGTTGATGACTAAGTCAGAGACAAATATGGTGTATCCGGTCATTACCCGCATGAAGAAATCAATGCACTAAACATAGGGATTGGTTGCAGCAACTCGGTAATAATATTTTTGTGTACATAATTTTTAACATTGTAATGAATATTTGAATTGTAAGTACATATAAATTATTTCATATTTTAATAGTTAGGTTATTAGACACATATTGACACTGTGATTTGTTCATTGTTTTATAGGTTCATTTGTTCCCATCTATGTGGGCATATGGACATCATTTTCGCACAAATGATGTCGATGATGGACACATGACACAACTGTGGAGTGGAACTCGAGTTCGAAAAATATAGTCTTGCTAGCCACCACGATAAAAACACCATACATGGGAAGTTAGGTTATGTCGGAAATATACAAGAGATCATTCGAGTGGACTTCTCTTCTTTCCAATGTCTTATTTTTAGGTGCAAGTGGTGGTAATCCTTTGATAGAAATAACGTAAAGGAAGATAGTGATAGTGGGATGATATGTATCAACTCTAAAAAGATGTGGGATGAAGCTAAGGATCCTTATGTTTTCCTAAAACACTGAAACCAAGTGTTTTTTTACCCATATGTGTTGGATAGGGATTGGTGGTTTGTATTAATACACGACTCTAGATCAAAACATATTTTTTAGAACAATATTGTTGTTATTCCAAGCAAGGAATATAATGAGGGAGATGACAACATAGAGTGATAAGTGCATGTTTTATTTCATATTTAATACTATTGTTGTGTATTTTTGTTATATTATTTATTTCGCTAATTATATTGTTTTTTATTCATCTTCTGACAAAGGAAATTTTAAATTAATTATAACAAATCTTTGAACAATTTTAGTTGGTTAACAGTTAGTTTGATGCATAATGTGTTTGTCTTTCAAATTATTTGTGATTGCATGGAACGTTTGTTATTTGAACATGTTTATATGCCGTTGTATATATTTAAAAATGTTTCATCTTCTTTAAGCATTTTCAATTGTGAAATTCTGAAAAATGTTAAATGTCGAGTTGAACTTTTAATGGGATATGCAATTCTACTTTTTATGTTGATATAATTATATGTAATTATATGGTTGATATGCATGTTTAATAGTACAACATTTTTTAGGATATGTTAACATGATGATTCAAAACTGATTTTATGTTCATTTATTTTGTAGATTTAAAATTAAGATTAACAAAAAATATGGTTTGTAATTAAAAAAATAAATTTATAACATGATTTTGTGATAATTTGGTTTTTAACTAAAGTATTTTTTGTTAGTTTACATACTTTTATCATTGATTTTGAAAATATTTATAAAATCATGCCCCCAATGTTGAGTAAAACCACAATTAATGAAGTTATATTTTAAAATTTGATAGCAACCAACTTACGAAATAATGACAAAAATAGCAATAGGAAGATTTGCATCCATAAAAATTTAAATCCAATAGAATGTTTATCATTGGAGATCAAAATTTTTTTATAATAACAATTTTTAGTGTAGAAGAGTCTATTCAAAAAGAGTAATTAGTACAATGGAAAATAATATTTATTCATATGTAATTTGTTTTTTAAAAAATAAAATAGTTAGAATGAATATGTATAATGAACTATCTATGCAATTATAGTTTCAATTTTATAATTATAGTTTCAACCATATTGAACTTTGTAATTTATAAAAATAAACATGATGATGATAACCATCTTATAACAAACATAAACAACATCTAAAATACACATTTATACTCTCTAGCTAACATCATCTAATTATATATAACTCTAGCACATATAAACATCATTAATTAGATAGCACACATATCTAATACTTTAACAGGTAATCATCAATGTGATCACATCGAAAAAAATACAAACATTTTCTAATATCATCATCACACACATCTAACAAGCATCATTTAACATACAAATCTATCAATAACACTTAACATTAAACATATCTAACATGGCCTAAAAATGTACACATCAACATCAACATCAACATATAAATTAATTAAGTATATCATCATGATCAACAGGAAAAATGAATGTCTAATGAACAATGTAATTATAACATACACATCTATCAAGAACATTTAACATCCAAAACTAGCATGACCTAATAATATACACATAAACATCAACATATAAATTAAGTACATCATCAACAAGATCAATAGAAAAAAAACACCATATATATATATATATATATATCATGGACAAGTCAAATAACTGCTACAACATATCTGGTCCAGCTGATGGCATAATCTACATATCTACAACAATAGTGGAGGCCTGGGCTATAGTGGAAGATGATGGATAATGAATAGGTCATACCTGCTCATCTAGGTGAGGTGAAAGAGGAGGATGATGAATAGGTATGGAATTCTTATCCATGTGAGGTGACGAAGGAGGATGAGGAATAGGTCTCACATGCTCATTTAGGTGAGGTGAAAGAGGAGGATGAGGAATAGGTGAGGTGAAAGAGGAGGATGAGGAATATGTGTTACCTCCTCATGATTTGGGTGAGGTCAAGGAGGATGAGAAGGATGTGGAGAAGGATGATCATGGCCACCCTCATCAATCAATGGGGTACTGGAAAAATGGTTCATACAAGAAGAATATTTGCACCTATCATCGAGATCCCTCCCCGCTGCTAGTAGCATGGCAGCTCCAATGATATGGTGCATAAGAGGCATCAAATCATGCAACATATCCCTCCAAATCTCCAAGAGCATAGGATCTTCCCTAATGTCTCGAATCAGGGTAGGGAAGACTCCCACCTAAGTCAAAAGTGAAGAGATTCGGTCTCCCAAATCCAACTTGAATATGGTATCAGGCCTACGACACATGTCGTCGAGTATCTGCACCTGAGGACCTCGAACCACCATTACCTCAGGGATAATCTCCCTATCGTCATCTGTCGGGGGAGTATGCATGCCTATATATATAGTACATACAATGTCTACAATATATATAGTACATAATAATAATTACACAATTAATTCATTAAACAATCTAATAAAAAAAGTTAAAGAACATGTTAGAATTAATTTTATTTTAATTAAGACAATAAAATGAAACTATATTAATTTAAACAAAACACTAATATTACCTCTAACATCTAGTGGCTCATCTGCTATGAACAGGATGCTCTAACATCCTCTCCAATCCAAACCCATGTAAGGACATGGAACCATGAATAACATGTGATCCGCCACACTACCTAGTAGCCCTAGTGCGTCTGGCGCAATCCTAGCCGGAAACTCCACTTGGCCCCTCTTGGGCATGATATTCCCCCACATGCACATCCACACATGAGTCCTTGGCCTAGGAGGCTAAGGGACAAAATTCATCCTCGTCTATGGAAACCTCTGAAAAGATAAGCAAAAACGCTCTAAGGCAAATCAAAATTTTGACCTCCCACATATCATAGCCTGACATTTGTCTAGTGCTATACAAAATTGCAGTAAAAAATGGCAGATCATATGATAGACCGTGGCTATTGTACCAATGAATCAGAATAATACAAAAGAGGGAAGATAATGAGATTCCCATCACTAGTAAAATGGGATATGGTAGTCACTGAGAGTGGGAGGCACCTAACCTCCTCTGCACCAAAAGAGGCGATTTTTAGCTGTCCACCAGACACCTGAAAATCATCTAGGGATAATACTTCAACCCCAATATATTGTTGAGAGTACGTGAGATGAATATTAGTGGAAACACCTATTGGGACATCTAGGAATTGAGGAAAATCATCCCCTCTTCTGAATATCCTAGTGATAAAGTAAATATCTTCCTTACTGGGATGGTACCACTAATCCAGACCCACACAAAAGTCTTGTTGATGGACATCCCATCAACGGATTGAATGCGCCAACAACCTGAAGTTATACTTAAGGGATGTATCCTCCCCATAGTACTTAATGAGGCCTACATCCCTCAAGAGAGCATGCGTCACTAAAGTGATAGAGTGAGGGTACAAATCCCTCTCCCTCTCACTCGTCTCCCAATCTCATGCAACATTGTACAAGTCCACCGTCTATTTCTATTGTTTTTGTTGCTCTCTTTGCTAACGTCTATGCATGATTAACATATGAAATACATCAGCCTCGATCGTACATAAAACATTAAAAAAAATCTACAGAATGGTCATTTTATCTATAAATACAAAAAAATTACTTCCTTCAAAAAATAAGATAACTGCATTAACGATGCACCAAAAAAACAGTCACACACCATCAACGATGCACCTATAGATATTGGGAGCACTGTGACCGATACGTCTATGTAAAATAATGCACCGACTAAAATATGTTCTATTTTGTTATGCGGTGTGTTGGAAAATGGTACGACACTAAGACACTACACTAAAACACATATGCCTC
>ML803042.1:0-27645 GCA_009831015.1 Picea engelmannii
TTTTCTAGTCCCAAATGAACCAAATCCACGGATCTCTATCATTAATCAAATGGATGTTGAGATGATGTGAATTCATGTGTTTCTTTTAGCATATAATTGTTATATTCATCGATATTTTCTAGTCCCAAATGAACCAAATCCACAGATCTCTATCATTAATCAAATGGATGTTGAGATGATGTGAAACAAGCCAAATTTTGCTCAAGCCATCGCTATGAGAAACAAAAGATGATGGAAAAGATGATGACCCAAAGTTGTCAAAATTGTACAACTTGGTAATATCATCAATAATTTCAGTTGTGAGGACATGCTTAGGATCTTTTAAATCCTTGATTACAACTTGGTGAGGTAAAAACTCTATGGTTTTACCTTCACCTAAATGAGTGATCTAATACACTGGTAGAAGGTTGTAGGAAAGACTTGGAACGCATAATACATCAATGAAATGACCTTTATCTATATGAATTGTTATAGACCCTACAACACTAAGAGATCTGTCATCACCTACAAATATTTTCTTGCTGATACATTCATTAGGAGCATAAAATATGGCGTTATCCTTAGCTATATGATAAGATGCTCCATAATCAATAAACTACTCATCAGAAGAAGAAGTAGAATTTGCATTACAAAAAGTGCATGTCCATGAGAAGAAGAAAAAGAAGAATCAATATTGATGTTGTGCTTCCTCATTGTTGCTTCTAAGGCTTCCATATTTTTAAAACATTTAGACTCCACATGACCATGTTTCCCACAAAAGTTGCAATGTCTGACAGTCTTCTTACTTTTGGATTTTGCTCGTTTGTCACCATTAGGAGCAGAAGTTGGCGAAGAGGGTTTGGGACCCTTGTTTTGTATTTTTTGGTGGCGAGGATGTTGCTTCTTGGGATTCTTGGAGTTATATTTTTGTTTAACCACTAAGGCTTTGTTGGATGCACCTGCAGTGTTGATCAATCCAAGTTGCACAAGCTTATCTTGTTCTCGAATCAAAGCATCACAAAAAGACTCAAGAGAGGGTTATTTATAAGCACTACCTAGAGCTTCTTTGGTGGCATAAAAGGTAGATACAAAAGCATAATATACACTACCAATATTAGCAAGAATAATATATATGCATGGATCTTCCTTCAGATCTAGTTTGCAGTCTATACATAAAAATATAAGTGTTTTGAACTTAGATAAATAATCTTCAATGCAAGGAAAATCATTGGGACTTAAAGTCATTAACTGATTTTCTAACTGGTGGGCTCTACTAATATTTTGTTTACCAAACACAACTTGAAGTTTTTCCCAAGCTTCACCGAGGGCATTAATTCCTTGAAGGTGAAACCTTAAATCAGGAGAGACGGGCATTCCAATTAGTCCACGTGATTTGTCTTTCCTATTATCCCATTTGAGGTTTTTTCATCGTCAGTGGGTTCATGTTCTTTTCCCAAGGTAATCCAATACATTCATTTACTTCTTAATACATCCTCCATATGGGATTTCCATGAGAAGTAGTTGGTACTGGTAAGAAAAAGGTCACTGGGAGAAGCCATATTAAATATGCAGAGAATATGGATTTAAAATATGAAATCGATGGTTTGGATGGAAAGCTCTTGAAAAAATAGGTATAAACAAAAACAACATTGAAAATGGACTTCAAATGTGAAAGTTTTTCCCTTTTGAAAAAAGGTATAAACTGTAACCAAAGAGCCACATGGAAAGTAGAAGTCGGTCCATGTGGGGATCCTCCTCCTTATCTAATTTTTCCTATAAGCTCACTTTTACAAATAAGTTACTTATGAAGTGACCCATTTTTATAGAATACGTGGGAATCTCGTTTACAATGAAGTTACTTTATAAATTAAAGATACGTGCAAAAAAAAGTAACTAAAAATAATATTAAAGCTACTTATAGTGATTCACTTTTATAAATTAAGTGAAATGCACTTAACAATGAATGCATGAACTTTTTTTTTTAAAGTGACAAAAATGAGACTTGAACTCAAGAACTCTTACTTAATAAAGAAACTTTAAACCAAGTAAGCTAGTGCAAAACACATTATAACCTTAAGAAGGAGGATGACAAGTGTTGTTGTTGTTGTTGTGGAAGACGACCTTGAAGTGCATGTTCAAAAAAAATTATTTTCATGCATTCACACACAAACACAAAAAAAGTTCACTTCTCAACAACAACAAGGGGTTAAATCTTGGTTAGCTTACCCGGAAAATGCAAGTTTTCCCTCTGTTTCTGATTTACTGAGATCGTACAAAGTGCATGACAAAGAGCATACATAGAGAAGAAAACATTTTCCGCTCTGTTTCTGATTTTGCAAGATCACACAAAGTGCAAGGCAAAGAGAATACACAGTTCGGAAAGAGTAGTAACCCAGAAACAAAAAAAACAAAAAACCGAAATAGTATCTTTGTAAAAATTTAAAAAGGACGTATCTAGGCTTTATACCTCCGGATCTTACTGAAATGGTCATATCTTGGGCAAAGAAAACTTTTTCAAGTAAAACGAAAAACATTCCTAACTAAATGAGCACTCTGAAAGCAATGGAATAGTCTTCTCATCCCAAAAATGTATGGAAATAAGAAAAAACAAAGATGCATCAACACGGCTTCAAGATCTCGATCTACAATGGGAGCAGGTCTTCAAATGTGTTATGATACCATGTTCAACAACACATGTATTCCAATAAGGACTAACACCTTCAGTAACCACTCACACAATCAGATCAACTATCAACACACTAATTTTTTTGTGTGGTAAAACCCTTGTGGGGAAACATCCATGGACCCAACTAACATGGCCACTCGAGGCAATTTATTAATGCAAAAGAAAATATATTATAGAGAGTTTCTCACAATTGATCATCGAAAAATGACCCTCTATGTTCTTTAAATAGAGATCATGGACCAATCAGGTGTTAAGTGATCCAGATTATTTTCGGAATGAAATGAAAGCAGAGATATTACAATGAAATACACACAAATATTTCCAGAAACAGAGAAATACAACAATACATGATTTCTATTAATGAAAGAAATGTACAAAAATTGTAAAAATACAACGTGAATGGACTCGCTAGAATGGTGGAAGTTTATCTCTGAGAAGAGATGTGACGGCTACGCTCATTTGCAAGAAGATGAGTACAATGAGGCTATGAAGACATTTTTACAATAAACATGAATGCCAAAACCCTAGACATCCAAAAACCTAACCCTAGGAGATGAAGCGCCAAAAATCATGTGGGCCCTAGTGGGGTAAGTTAGTACATCAACTTCTCGGGGTCATACATTTTGCATACGATCCATGTTTTAGGCTTTTCATAGCCCGTTGGAAAGGTATTTTTGAGAACTACACATTATGCCATTAAAATTTGACTCCATCAATAGTTTGATTGTAGGAATCCCCAAAAAGCGTTGTTTAGGGCCTCAAAACAGCCCCAGAAGTACATAAAGATGCACTGACATGAAAATTGTCAAAATAAGCCAGTTGGAATAGGTGGGCAACCACCAATATCCACTTGGATGTTGTGTAGGGATTCAAGACAGCCTCGGAAGTGCAGAACCCACAATTACAAAGATATGTCACCATTAGAGAGAAATGTGTTGAACTAAAAACTGTCAAGATGAGCCAAGTGGAATTTGGAACAGGTGGGTGGCCACCAATATCCACCTGGATTAGTCCTCCTCCCTTAGGAAGCAATGGTCTCCATTGAGTTGAGTTCCCGGGGAAGAGGGGAATCATTTGTTGAATCTGAATCTTGGTGAGTTGTTTTCCTTGTTGGAGAAGTTGCGATGCTTGGTTTGTGGAAGGTTGTCACAAACCTGTTGCTGGTGGGGTTGAATATGTTCCACTAAACTGTTGTATCTTGGCCTGATGGGGCATTGTGTAGGCACCATCGTAGGTGAAGAATCAATATATTATTTCCCTTCTACAATTTTCTTCTGTTGAATAAAAGGTGTCGAGGCTGCAGTGGTTGAAGTGGCCTTATGTTCATCCTTTGAACATATTGTGAAGAGGCTGAATTTAGCAGTATGAGAGATTACCCGGCGACACTGTTTTGGTGGAACAGTAGCCAGAACTACCTATGGTATCTTGTATAGATGACCCCCTAGAGTAATAATGACACTATGGGGCCGAGACTCATAAACAACATGACGTTTCCACATATATGGTTGGCCCAAAACAACATCACATACATCAAGAGGGGAAATATCATAAACTACCTCATCCTTGAAGGGTTGGATTCCATAGGAAAGGCGACACTGCTGGCTGACATGGAGATCTTGTCTCAAGTGAAGCCACTCGATGTTGTAAGGCTGCGGGTGTGGTGTTGTCGACAACCCCAACTGTTTGATGACCTCAGCTAAGATGAGGTTCTTCTGGCTTCCACTATCAACAATGAAATGCAACAGAGTCCCTTTCACCCACATATGTGAATGGAAGAGGTGCTCCCCCTCTTCAAGATCTTATGGTTCTTCTGGTTGAATTGTTGCGGTCGTGAAGGTAGTAGTGGGATCTACGTCGATGATCTATCTTTTTTCATTATTTTCTGGATCAGATTCTCAGTTAGGGTTTGGCTCCTTCTCTTTGATCTCAACCACCAATGATTGTTTTGAGCGACATTCATTAGTGTTGTGCCAGGGGATTTTGTGTAAGTCACACCACTTCCCAGTGTCATTCTTCATCTTTCCCGTATCCTTCTTTTCTTGTGTCTTGGACTGGTTGTCAGGAGGTTGTTGGTTAGGTCCGTCTTTATTATGCTTTGGTTGTTTCGGATTTGCAGACCCGAACTCCCATTTGTTCTAGTGCCTAAATTTCTTCTCGATTTTGACAACATATCAATAGGAAGCTTCAAGTGATCAGATGTTTAGCAAATCCATTTCGATTTGGATGTACCTATGCAGAGCCCCACGATATTTCAGAACCAGATGCTGCTTGGAGTCTTTGATACCCAACTTGGTGCGTAAGGTATGGAAAGTATTTGTGAACTCCGACACTGTTTGACTCCTCTCTTGCAGCAGTGTGGTCCATCTCATGTACTGGTCTTCATAGTTATCGATAGGATAATATTGTTCCTTGACCGCATCCACAAAAAAATCCCAAGTGGGCTCGACCCCATATATTTCAGATTCATTTGTAGAACTTTTCTCCCAATAAGTTTCCCACCAATGTTTAACATAAGGGAGAGCCTTGAGGAGTGCGAAGGTGATCTTGTCCCTGTCGGAAAAATTGTGAATAGATAAATAACCTTCTAGCATATTTAACCATTTTTCTAGTGCATTTGTATCTATCTAACCTTCAAATACGAGAATATCAAAATTAACTTGTACCTTGAAGGGACAGGTTCCTCCAAAGTGCTCGCTTGATGAAGATGCGTCGATTGTTATCGACATGCGTTGAAGGATGTGGGCAAAGTTCTCCATCATTTCCTCCTTCTATAATGCGACAGCTTGCTCAAGCAACAGGTTAATAGAATCTTTTGCTCCGTTGTTTTTATTTTCTTCCACCATGGAGGGTTTCTTGGGTGTGCGAGAGCGATTTTCCTCAAGAGAGACAAGCTCGAGACCCAACTTTCTATAGTCGGACCTTGTTGGGGACATGCACTGAAAAACAATCAAGAGCATCCTCCTCTGATACCACTGATCCAAATTATTTTCGGAACGAAATGAAAGCAGAGATATTACAATGAAATACACACAAATATTTCCAGAAACAGAGAAATACAACAATACATGATTTCTATTAATGAAAGAAATGTACAAAAACTGTAAAAATACAAAGTGAATGGACTCGCTAGAATGGTGGTAGTTTATCTCTGAGAAGAGATGTGACGGCTATGCTCATTTGGAAGAAGATGAGTACAATGGGGCTCTGAAGGCCTTTTTACAATAAACATGAATGCCAAAACCCTAGACATCCAAAAGCCTAACCCTAGGAGATGAAGCGCCAAAATTCATGTGGGCCCCATTGGGGTAAGTTAGTACATCAACTTTTTGAGGTCATAAATTTTGCATACAATCCCTGTTTTATGCATGTGATAGCCCGTTGGAAAGGTATTTTCGAGAACTACACATTATGCCATTAAAATTTGACTCCATCGATAGTTTGACTGTGGAAAGCCCCAAAAAACGTTGTTTAGGGCCTCAAAACGGCCCCAAAAGTACATAAAGATGCATTGACATGAAAATTTCCAAAATAAGCCAGTTGGAATAGGTTGGCAGCCACCAATATCCACTTGGATGTTGTGTAGGGATTCAAGACAGCCTCGGAAGTGCAAAACCCACAATTACAAAGATATGTCACCATTAGAGAGAAATGTGTTGAACTGAAAACTGTCAAGATGAGCCAAGTGGAATTTGGAACAGGTGGGTGGCCACCAATATCCACCTGGATTAGTCCTCCTCCCTTAGGAAGCAATAGTCTCCATTGAGTTGAGTTCCCGGGGAAGAGTGGAATCATTTGTTGAAACTGAATCTTGGTGAGCTGCTTGCCTTATTGGAGAAGTTGCGATGCTTGGTTTGTGGAAGGTTTTCACAAACCTGTTGCTGGAGGGGTTGAATCTGTTCCACCAAACTATTGTATCTTGGCCTGATGGGGCATTGTGTAGGCACCATCATAGGTGAAGAAGCAATATATTCTTTCCCTTCTATAATTTTCTTCTGTTGAATAAAAGGTGTCGAGGCTGCAGTGGTTGAAGTGGCATTTTGTTCATACTTTGAACAGATTGTGAAGAGGTTGAATTTAACAGTATGAGAGATTACCTTGCGACACTATTTTGGTGGAACAGTAGTCGGAACTATCTATGGTATCTTGTAGAGATGACCCCCTAGAGTAATAATGACACTATGGGGTCGAGACTCATAAACAAGATGATGTTTCCACATATATGGTTGGCCCAAAACAACATCACATACATCAAGAGGGGAAACATCATAAACTACCTCATCCTTGAAGGGTTGGATTCCATAGGAAAGGCGACACTGCTAGCTGACATGGAGATCTCATCCCAAGCGAAGCCACTCAATGTTGTAAGGATGCAGGTGTGGTGTTGTCGACAACCCCAACTGTTTGACAACCTCAGCTAAGATGAGGTTCTTCTGGCTTCCACTATCAACAATGAAATGCAATGGAGTCCCTTTCACCGACATCTGTGAATGGAAGAGGTGCTCCCCCTCTTCAAGATCTTCTGGTTCTTCTGGTTGAATTGTTGCGATCGCGAAGGTATCAGTGGGATCTATGTCGATTATCTGCCTTTTTTCATTATTTTCTGGATCAGATTCTCAGTCAGGGTTCAGCTCCTTGTCTTTGATCTCAGCCACCAATGATTTTTTTGAGCAACAATCATTAGTGTTGTGCCAGGGGATTTTGTGGAAGTCACACCACTTCCCAGTGTCATTCTTCATCTTTCCCTTATCCTTCTTTTCTTGTGTCTTGGATTGGTTGTCAGGAGGTTGTTGGTTAGGTCCGTCTTTATTATGCTTTGGTTGTTTTGGATTTGTAGACTCGAACTCCCATTTGTTCTAGTGCCTAAATTTCTTCTCGATTTTGACAGCATATCGATAGGAAGCTTCAAATGATAAGATGTTTAGGAAATCCATTTCGATTTGGATGTACCTATGCAGAGCCCCATGGTATTTCAAAACCATATGCTGCTTGGAGTCTTTGATACCTAACTTGGTGTGTAAGGTATGGAAAGTATTTGTGAACTCCGACACTGCTTGGCCCCTCTTGCCACAGTGTGGTCCATCTCATGTACTGGTCTTCATAGTTATCAATAGAATAATATTGTTCCTTGACCACATCCACAAAAAATACCAAGTGGACTCGACCCCATATATTTCAGATTCATCTGTAGAACTTTGCTCCCAGTAAGTTTCCCACCAATGTTT
Source organism: Picea engelmannii (assembly GCA_009831015.1). Classification (NCBI taxonomy): domain Eukaryota; kingdom Viridiplantae; phylum Streptophyta; class Pinopsida; order Pinales; family Pinaceae; genus Picea; species Picea engelmannii. Next base: position 7,888 of record ML803042.1, read on the forward strand.
AACATGAGGGAGAGCCTTGAGGAGTGCAAAGGTGATCTTTTCCCTACTGGAAAAATTGTGAACAAATAAATAACCTTCTAGCATATTTAACCATTTTTCTAGTGCATTTACATCTATCTAACCTTCAAATACGAGAATATCAAAATTAACATGTACCTTGAAGGGACAGGTTCCTCCAAAGTGCTCGCTTGATGAAGATGCGTCGGTTGTTATCGATAGGCGTTGAAGGATGTGGGAAAAATTCTCCATCATTTCCTCCCTCTATAACGCGAGAGCTTGCTCAAGCAACATGTTAATAGAATCTTCTGCTCCGTCGTTTTTCTTTTCTTCCACCATGGAGGGTTTCTTGGGCGTGTGAGAGCGATTTTCCTCAAGAGAGACAAGCTCGAGACCCAAATTTCTATAGTCGGACCTTGTTGGGGACATGCACTGAAAAACGATCAAGAGAATCCTACTCTGATACCACTGATCCTGATTATTTTTGGAACGAAATGAAAGTTGAGATATTACAATGAAATACACACAAATATTGCCAGGAACAGAGAAATACAACAATACATGATTTATATTAATGAAATAAATGTACAGAGGTTGTAAAAATACCGAGTGAATGGACTCGCTAGAATGGTGGCAACTTATCTCTCAAAAGAGATGCGACGGCTCCGCTCATTCACAAGAAGATGAGTAAAATGAGGCTTTGAAGGCCTTTTTACAATAAACATGAATGCCAAAACCCTAGACATCCAAAAGCCTAACCCTGGGAGATGAAGCGCCAAAAGTCATGTGGGCCCCATTGGGTAAGTTAGTACATCAACTTCCCGAGGTCGTAACCTTTGCATATGATATCTGTTTTAGGCGTGTGATAGCCCATTGGAAAGGTATTTTCGAGAAATACACATTATGTTGTCAAACTCTATGGAAAGCCCCAGAAAACACTTTTTAGGGCCTCAAAATGGCCCCAAAAGTACAAAAAGATGTACTGACATGAAAATTGCCAAAATAAGCCAGTTGGAATAGGTGGGCGACCACCAATATCCACTCGGATGCTGTGTAGGGCTTCAAGACAGGCCTGAAAGTGCATAACCCACAACTACAAAGAGATGTCACCATTACAGAGAAATGTGCTAAACTGAAAACTGTCAAGATGAGCCAAGTGGAATTTGGAACATGTGGGTGGCCACCAATATCCACCTAGGTCATTAAGCCACATATCAATGTAGTCATTAAGATCAAGGAGAATATGAGTTGTCAGATCACTGTAGGTCAGGAACATATAGTGACCATCGGATTACAAATGCATACTAATGCATACTAAAGAAACACACTTTAACCTAATCACACGTTAGACCAAGTTGATCTTAACTAACTCCTAAGTGTCTAAATATAGTAACAAAATGTACAATATTTAAGAATAAACCAAGTTGGATATCTATATAATATTTCGATAAGGAGTTGTGTCACACATGATAAAAGGGAGGGAATTGTTTAGTAGACATGGAAATGGGATAAACGTGTAAGCAGAAGTATTGAGTCAATCACGTCGAGAAAAATTCAATCACATTAATACATGTCACATAGAAACATAAGAAGTGGTAGAAACTTCAAAGTGCCCAAATTGCCAATTCTTCAATAATTCATCAAAAGTGATGAAATATTTTAGAAAGCTATTGTTGCTTTTTTTTTCCTTCTATAAGTCTACCATATACAATCTTTATTTTTCTAAGTCTACCATCTACAGACAATTGTTTCCCATTTGGCATTTTCTTTGTCTAAGTTTGACATGTATAGAACATTGTTACCCATTTGTCATATTGTTTATCTAAGTCGTCCATCTACATACTATTGTTTCCCATTTGGCATTTTGTTTGTCTAAGTCTACCATCTACAAAATGTTGTTGCCCATTTGGCCTTTTCTTTGTTGTTTTTGAAACTTGAAGTTTGATAATCATCATCAATATTCCCCTCCTGTTAGTTGAAAGGTGAGAAGTCATAGGTTTTCTTATGGGTTATCTTGAACCAATTCATCACTATATTTAGTGATTTTGGTTGAGCACTAACCATTTTCACTTTATTTGGTGGTTTTGGTTTATCATTAACCATTTTCATTCCATTGGTGTATCCCCCCTTAAGGTGGAAGAGAGTCTTTTCTTAGAGTGGAGTCATAGGCTCAACCTTCAGCTCAAGAAGACATCTAGTATTGGGCCTAGTCATGCCCAAAATCATCATTTGTAAGACATTGAAATCTATATTTTGTAATTTCTCCATTCAAATATGTCTTTACCCATGTTTGACCTTTATGGTAAGACTTATGCAAAATCTTAGCTTCTAAATGTCATTTATAAGAGCTCATCCAACCATAATGAATTGTTTGTTTTTGAACCTTCTTCTTTCAACATTTTTTTGAAACATGATCTTCTTTCTCATAATGAAGACAAGGATGGAAATCAAAACATTTTGTCTCCATATGGCTAACTCGATGATAGTTTTGGCACTTATCGGGAATTTCAATGTGTTCTTTAGAGTCGTGATTAAATTCTTGAACATTTGAATCTTTCCCCTTTAAATTTTCAACAAGAAATCGAGCACTCACAAACCGAATTAGTGTTGAATAGTTAGGAATACGAAAGATGATGTATTGTTCATATCCTAAGCCTTTTTAGTTCCTGTTGAAATTTAAGTCTTCCTAAGGTTTGACATAAATCTTTGTAGTGGATTGATTAAAAAAATATTAACAATTGTTGTAATGTGTTCCATCTCTCGAACTCGATATCGAGGAATATCAATTTCAAACAAAGGACAATTTTGAACAAGCACTAGTTCATAATCCTCAACTACCTCATGATTCTTTATTGCCCTTAACTTGTCAAGTTGTCAATGCAGTTGTGTTGTTTGTTGACGAAGACACCATGGTCTTAGGAAAATAAGAGGATCCCTTATCCATAGATTTTTTCACAGAAATTTAAGTTGTCAACATAGGGGTATGATGATTAGGTGTTTAGGGAATTCAAGGTAGCATGTGACATCCATAACAACTAGATTATATAGGTTTCAATTACAATTTGGAGAGATAAAGCCGAAGCCTAGTGGAATAGACAAAATAAAATAGGTAGCATATATTTCCTCTCTCAAGTCCATGAATCAATTAAATCTCATGCTACAATTACATATACACATTGTGTGTTATAATAGCTTAGACTATATATTCCTATCTACATGGAGTCACCATCAATAATAAGGCATAAGGCATTGTCTTCTTTTTGAGATTATTGTGATTCTTACACATTTATTTGAAATGTTTGTTTAATTTTTTAACCATTTTTTTGGGCCTCTATAAAAAGTATTGGTATTGTTGTGGTGTCTTCTTCTTGACATTATTGTGAAGTGAGATTTATTTATCCATCTTCAAGTCTTGCATTATGTTTCCCTTTGACCTTCTTTTTCTTCTCCTTCTATTTGTGGCTTCTTTACTTTTAGGTTTTTGGATTGTTAGTCCTCTTTTCAGTGGTGACCTCTTCTTCTTGGATTATGTCCTATCCTTTATTCTTTTCAATGTTAACCATTCTCTTCAGTGTTGAATTATTCGACACTTTATTCCTCATTAGTGGACATGAAGAATTTACCATGTAGTTTTTTTTCTTTTCCTCCTCTTGACATTTAACACATCTCTATCTATGCATGCAACACTCCTTTGGAGAGTTTTGTAGCATCTTACTATAATGTCATTGTGTTAAGCAAATAAGTTTTCATATGCTTATGTTAGAGAGAAAATCATGTTAGTCATGTGTTATAGTGGGTGAGGGGATCATGGATCATGGTGTAAGTTGCAAAAGAAGCAGTGTATTTTATAATCTGAGTAAAAAATATGGGACACTAGTATTTGAATAAACACATCAAGCAATGGGGATTTCTTATTTCTAAAACTCATTTACACTATTAAAAATTGATATTTTACACTATTAAAAATTGATTTTATCCAACGTTGGAATGGATATTGTTGCATACTTTTGTTAGCAACAAGGAAGTAAAATTTGATTCTAAATAAAAGGTTGGATACGAGTGTAATTATTGTTCCTAATCTCAATTTCAATAAGGTCTTGTAAATTGGTGGGTTTATGTGTGTGTGTGTTTACTATAGTCAATGAAACTTGTCTTAGTTATGCACTATAGTTTACCTTTCAAGTCTTTGTAGGCTCATGCCTCCAATTGTGCATCATGTGATTACCCCCACATCCTCTTGTTTTGCCATTGAAATTAGATATTTGGGTCCTGTTTGTGAGACCTATGTAAGTTTGAATCTCATTATCGATTTTTGCACTCGTCTGTGACAATCTGACCTATGATGCATGTCAATTTCTAAGCACATATGGCCAACCGATATATGACAACTAATAGTCATTAAAATTATTAAATTACTTGGCAATATATATATAGCCTATCAAGTGGCCCTTTGATGAACCTCGTGATTTTGTGGTTGTAATTGTGTGTATAATCTTCATTCCACACTTTTGTTGAATGATTCATCCATGATTTTTCTATACTTATAACATATGTAAAACATAAATAATCTAAAACAAATGAACAATGATACACCATTGAAGGACAAATCAAATGGTTTTTCCTCGAGATTATCTCTCTCAAATCTTATAATATATATCTAGATAAAACTTGATTGGTCATCTATAACATTTCCCTATTATTTGGCTAGCTTTATTGATCCTAAACTACTTTTATTCTACAAAGGTTTAGGTAAAATAAATGGTAAGATTACTATAAATTTACACCATACACTATTTCAATCTTCCGAATAAATTTAAAAATAAACCATTTCGACCTTTCATCTTAACGTACTTTTTACTCCTTTGATAATTGCTATACTCGGAGAGAAGTTTAACGGATTAATTTTTTTAATAAGAAATTTCCTCTTCCAACCACAGTGCATTTATGCAAGGCATTAAATAGATTTCATGGATTTAGCCATCTGAACGACCACATAGCTGCCTCTTCAATGCACTCAATTTGATGTTAAATGCACCAAACGACCACATATCTGCCAGTTTGGTGAACGACATAAAAGTAAGGCTGCCTAAAAATTAATGTGATACGACTAAAAGTTTAGACAGCCATGGGATATGAATGTCATTAAATGTTTTTTATATACTTGTGGCTTCTCCTAGCTGTTATCATTTAAGTCATTAAATGAAATATTAAATATAGTGTGTGATTTATTTATTTTATTTAATATAAAAAAATAATATATTATTTAAAATAAAATTATTAAGTAAATTGTTTATGAAATTATTAAAATAGAGTAAATATTAGATATTTAATATCAAAGTAATTAATATTGGATAGGTAACAAAATATTATATATATATATATATATAAAAAGGAGATACATCTTTTTTTTCTCTAATTTTTTATAGTATTATATTTTTTCTTTAGTAATAATATTTTTAAGATTATCATTATTTTGTAATATGATTTTTTTTTTATTCCTGATTTAATCAAGATTAAATATCCTTATACCATCTTCACTTTAGCAAAAAAATGATTTTAGTTAAAATTTGAAGCAATTTTAAGAAACATCTTATTTTATAAATTATTCAAAATTAAACTAAAACTTATTACAATATTACAAATTATTATTATAATATTTTTAAAAATCCAACTAAAACTTATTATAATATTTAAATAAAAAATTTAAATTATTATTAAAAAATGATATATTAAAAATCAAATAAAAAATAAGACATCAAAATGTCAACTAAGAAAGAAATGGTGTAAAAGTAAATAAAAAATAAGATGTCAAAATGTCAACTAAGAAATGGTGTAAAAGTAGAAAGAAAATCATATAATATAACATTTCATTCTTAAATGTAAAGTAAGAAATGGTGTAAAAGTAGAAAGAAAACCATATAATATAACATTTCATTCTTAAATGTAAAGTGAGATTGCATCATAAATACCATTTCATTTTTAAATGTAAATGAGATTGCATCTAGTTTTTTTTCCAAGAAAAAAATTTTCAAATTTATATAGGGTATAAATTCGTTTACAAAGTAAGCTGCAGCAAGCTTGGATCGTGGTCAGCGCACTAGCAGTGGGGTACCATTACAATCAAGAACAGTCGAGAAAAGGCCAGCAAAGCGAAGAGACGACTGGAAAGTGAATCAAGCGATCAAAACATTCAATGAACTGTCAACTATCTACTGCAATGTGGGACAGCCAACATCATTCAAAGATATTAATGAAGGAAATAGTACTCTCTATCCCTCTATCACAGTGGTAGACCAAGAGTCTCCCTACCACTTCATTTAGGGCCCTCTTTGAGAGAGCATCCGCCTCCCTATTGTGTGATCTGGAAATGTGGTGGAAGTTGATGTCGATGAAGTGTTTGGACAGCTCCAACGTTTTTTTCTTCCAACATTCGATATGGATAGAGTGAAGCTTGCATTTTTGAGTTATCCAGTCGATAATAACTCTCGAGTCACCAAGGACGTGTAGATGATTGATAGACCAAAAGGAAGCTAGAGTGAGGGAGGCCCATAAACCCAAGAGTTCGGCTTTAGTATTTGTACCCACTCCACAATTGATGAACCACTTTGTGATCCTCGACGGATGGTTTTTGAAAGTGCCTCCAGCCCCACAACATAAGCCATTTGACTGTGCAGCTCCATCGAAACAAGAAAGAGTGTACCCTTCAGCCATCTTAAAATCACAAACTTTGTATGGGAAGGACTTTACCGTCGACGATTGTCAGTGGAAGGATGCCAAAACTCTGTGAACAACAGCAGGCAAGGAAGGAGGGCGATCCTCAAAAATCGCTTTGTTCTGTTCTATCCAAATCTGCCAGTAGACATGGACAGCCAAACAAAGTGGTGCAGATTTTTGTGTGGACCACAAGGTAAAACAGTCTGAGATGGAGATGTCACTCCAGGAAAATGAAAGAGAAAAGTGCTTGAGCAGTCGATTCCAGACCTCCTTAGTAAAAGCGCAGTGAACCAGGAGGTGGTGGATGTCCTCTGAAGCTCGGCTGCAAAGTAGACAGATCCCAAGGCCCTCCCAGCCTCTCCGTCGGAGCATGTCCCAGGAGAGAACTTTCTCTTTTCCAACAAGTCAGATGAAAAGTTTGAGTTTAAGAGGGACTGCCCATTTCCACAACTGTAAAAACCACGAATGATCCGCGCCAAGGTTCAGCTGTTGAAGGAGGGCAACATAAAGATTTTTAACCGAGATGATGCCCGTGGCATCCCCACCAGCCCACAATAATGAATTCAGCTCTGCAGTAAGAGAGACGTTGGCGCTTTTGAGGGCAGTGATAAAAAGGTTCCATTCTGTGGCATTCGGTCCACTTAAGAACAGATCGTCGCTTCCCATCCATCTATCCGGAAGAGGGAGGACGTCGGTTGTAACTCTAATCTGTGCAAGATACAATATGTTTAAAGACATGAGCTGCGATCTCAGAGTGGGTGAGAGTAGCGACTGATCCCCCAACCCGAGGATCTTGTCCCTAAACCCGAGGATCTTGGTAGGGACAAGAGATTGCATCTAGTTATTCAACCTAGTTGTCCATAAAATATTGTTAATACTAACTATGATAGTAAGAATATTAAAGTAGGTGGGTCCATTTAAATGTAATGAGATTGCATTTAGTAAAGTAGGTGGTTGCATTCATTTAATTTATAGAAATTTGCAAATAAGATATAAAAAAAATGATTAAAATTAAAAATTAAAAATTAAAAATTATTTTATAATTTTTAAAAAAAAATTGTTAATTGAATTTAAATAAATAGTTTGATTTTATATTTATTTAAAGAAAATGTTGTCTTTTCTATTTAAATTCAATTTTTTCTTATAATATGTTTTACTTTTCCTGAAATGAATATTTACTTTTATTTAAAAGTTAAATGATGAATAAAATACATACATTTACAAAAATTAAGTTTAAAAAAACACAATTAAAATTCACTAAAATACATTATATTCTTTAAAATAAATACATGGCTTTAAAATAAATACATGGAACTGCACTTCATCCATTATAAACCTATTTAAATATCCTTCATACAAGCAAAAATGGAGTAATCCCTAATCATTGTGCAACACAAAACAATGCATTAATAACTATATACATAATAATAAGATGTCGAGATCCCTACATTGCCCTTGCCCTTTTATAAGGATATTTGAAAAAGATTGAAAACTAAATCCATGTGAATTTATTATTAATTTATTTAGGTTAAAAAAAAAATCTTTTTAACAAAGTTTTATAACAATTTGGTGGCCTTAAACAAATTTGAATTTAAATATCTAAACTATATATATTATATATATCCATGTGTACTATATATATAATATATATTCCTGTGTGCCTACAACCCACATCCAATTATATATAAAACAACCCACCATTAATCCAATGCTCTGGAATGTTCATTGCTTGATACAAAATAGTTGTCTATCCGGAAGCAATATGTCGTTTAGTCTACCGGACTGGTGATGTGGGATGTTTATCGCTTATCTCGTTGAAATTAATGTGCCGTATAAAGTTGTTTTGATAACATTGAAATGTCTACCTAACTGGCAAGTTTAGGTTTCCGAGATTCTGTCAAGTCATTCCGGGGTGTACTTCTTTACAGTACATATACAACTATTTTCCACGACCTGCGTACGAAGACGATGCTAGGCCTGCAGAAGATACGTTGGAGCAAGCATGCTTATTCCTCCACCGTCTTCTTCCAACCTCGTTATTTTGTCTGAGCTGTTTTTGTCATTGCCTCGGCCTACGCCATCTGACATGTTCTCGTGCTGATTGATTTTCCGCACGATATTTTTCTTCTTGACACGAATAATCCAGCCTGCTGCAGAGTCTTTTAACACTCTGTCAGCATGACCATCACGCCGCCACCCTAGAAGACCGTGCTCGGTTCGGAGACATTGATTTCAGGATTCAATTCGAGATTGTTTTTTATCATCAAGATAATGTGCAACGCAGCCCAGAGATCACTCAAGGACGCCATGGAGGAAATATTGTTGCAGACCAAATGGGTGAGTTCTTACAAAAGGACTACCAACCTAGGTTCTAGTGTCGCGCAGGGTAAGGAGCAGCTAGAGTCTCATGATAGTTTATTAACCAGAGGGGAGAAGGACAGATACCTAAATAAGATTTCATGGTTGCCCATGGCCTTGGCATCACCACAACATCCACAGTAGGGAAACTGAAAACGAGACCATGTGCTAGTGCCAACCGGTGATAATCCACCATTCGGATCTTTGAGGTAGTGTAACTTATGTGTCCATTTCTATAACCCTAACCCTAGTATATGGGTTTTTAATTTTTCAGTCCTATCAAAGATTTTAAATATCAGTGTTCCAAACTAGTTCCTTCTTTAAGGAGAAATCTACAATGTGTGGAGATTTTCATAGCAATTAACCTAGTATTATCAATTACAGTGCTAGCTAAATATTCATTTGATATGTGGCAACTAAATATCCATTAGATGTGATTCATCACGTTCTTTATAGTTGCTGCCATTCACGGTCTTTGTTAAGTTTTTTAAATTAAAGAATATTTTCTTGTTTCATTTTGAAATTTTGTTTTTTAATTGTTATAAATAGATGCGTCTATTTTTCAGAGTATGGAGTTTGCCAAAAACTATGTGAAATTTTGTTTTCTAATTACTGTAAATATATGTTTAGAATATGGAATTTGCCTTTGTTTTTTAATTCCTTCGTTTATTTTTCAGAATATGATGGAGTTTTTTTTTCCACGAGAAAAAAATTGCTCCTTATATTCAAAAGAATATAAAAGTTTACAGCAGCGAGTCAAAATACAGCTACCACAGCCAATCAAAATACAGCTACAACAGCGAATCAATAAGTTGGAATCCTAAACAACAACAAATCTAGGCGAAAGCACTAAATACATGGATCAAAGCTAGCAATGGTTCAACAAATCAGCAACAGTCATAATCCCCGAGTTAACATGGCAATATGATGGAGTTGCCAGAACTAAATGTGAAGTTATAAATTTCCAAAAAATCTTTGAGAGACTATGAAGCTTTTTTATTTCTGTTTAAATATTTAAACATATTTTTCTATATCATTTAAATTGGAAATAAACTTCAAATTTATTAACTAGAAACGGGGATTTCACATATATTTATAAAAGGAAATATTTATTTATTAAAATAATTTTAAGAAGTAAGGTTTTCAAGGATTTATGTGATGTAATTTTCTATTTGATTAATTGGTTGATAAATTTTTATTTATTTTTTAATTGTGTATTTGATAATAATGGTGATAAAGGTAGATGCTATTATTTATAAATATCAATTTTAATTTATTGAAGTTTTAAAAAGTATAAAAAATAATATGTTTGTTTTAATGTTTTGTTTTCATAATGAAATAAATTTCAAAAATGTTTTTTGATTTTTCATAGTTTTTAAAAAATGGAAAAAGTATTCTAATTCTTTTTTATTTTGATGAATTAATAAATTACTAAAATTATTATTATTATAAATATTTTAAAATTAAAATTTAACATAAATATAAACCATATATTTTAATATAATTCATTGTTATATGCTCACATATATGTGAGCCTGCTCACATATATTTGAGTTATACTCTATTTTATTATCTTTTATGATTAAATATTTTAAATATGATTTATTATACAATGTTATTAAAAAAAATGTTTATTTCAAAAAGACTAAACTTAATATAAAATAAGGATAGTTTATTTTATAGTTTTGTTAAAAAATGTTAGTATAATAAATTATATATATATACTTTTAATTTAATCCATTTCAACTAATTATATATCATTTTTATTAAACTATAAATACATGAAATAATAATAATAATAATAATCTATTTTTATGTTCACTACCAAACCTTAAATATAAAAAACTATAAATATAGAAAAATATTTCCAATAAATTTTATTGTTTAAGATTTTTTTTTAATAATAAGGTGTTACTTATAATTTAGTTTGAATAAAAAATATTATTTTATCATAATATTTTTTAAAATTATATTTATGATAAAATAAGATAATACTTTTCAAATTATATTTATATTTTTTTTAGTGTATTAATATATACATTATAAAAAAATATCTTGTTACAATAATAAGAGACAATTATCTCATTAAACATGTTAACTCTTTTACTTTTATTTTTTAATAAAAATAAATATTATATTAAACTTAAATATGTTAAAAATTATATTTATCTAAAATAATAATATTAATTTAATTTTAAGTTAAGGATCAAGTCTCAAACCAAATTGGTGTATGAGACCCTCTTGTTTGTGGGAGAAGGGTCTTGTGAAAATTGGTGTATGAGACCCCCTTCTTTGTGGGACAAGAGACTCCCTTCGCATATTGATTTGATTGCTAAAGTTTACAGAGGTGTATATACACTACCCTACCCCCTTGTGGATTTGAACCTATGGTATCTAAGGATGTTTTTTTTTTTTAATTTTCTATTTAGAATTGTATTAACAAAAATTGCAGTGGCTTATCCTTGGGGGCAACTCAATTTGCAAGTGTTGTGATATGAAGTGCTATGTTCGATGAGGTTATGAGTTCAAATTGGTCTGATTTACCCATGCTTGCGGAAGGGGAATACGTATGGTACCTGGAGGTTATAGTGGTAGCGGTCGAAATCGACCACGTGTCACGCGAGTACAAGACCGACCCAGTTGTCGATTTCGCCAGTGATTAAAAAAAAAGTTGTGGTGGCTTTTACTCCATATAGTACATAGAAAAACTATCGAAATTCTATTGCCACGACTTATGGGCATAGATTCAAAATTCACTCGTCTATTTTTCTAGATATGCAAGAAAAATGCATTCCATGATCCCTTACATGAATATATCCGGACAAATGGTTGGCATAATAATTGACAAAAGAAAAACATGGTTATATTGGATTTAGAGTTTGACTTCTTATCTCCATTGGTTGCGTTGTCGCTGGAGTTTATTTATTCTTTGCTAGTACTGTCCAAACTTCTTTGATCGATGATGGTGTCATTGTTAATCCCGCCATCCCCATATTCTCTTTATTTGGAGGTTTTTATTTCTTAAATGCCTCGGCTTTATCAATCTTGTCTTCCCAACTTACCAATGGATGGGAGATGGGGTGAATCTGACTTTCTTTTCCCGAGTCAGGAGAATTTGAATCCAATACTTTTGGATGAGGAAATGGATTTTCCTGATTCGAAGGAATCTCTTGAGTAGAAACACCAATGGAATGGGCATTCCGATCTTGCGTTGTGGAAGAATCACAATTGGATTTTCTAATTATTTGATGATATACAAGGGAGTCTTTGCACTTGAATGAATTATGTTGGTGTTTCCTATCATTAATGTTCCCTTTAGGATAGTGTGTTGCTATGTGATATGTTTCAAAACATTCTCTACATCGTAGAGAGATTATTTCATAGTCCAACTTTTTCCTCTAGGAGTAGTTTTTTCTATTCAAAATATTTTTTGTTAAAAACCATTTGCTAAAGTCCATTTCCACACAAATCCGAGAATATGAATAAATGGTATGAAGTTCAATTTATTTGCTTACAAAAGGGAATTTACCTAAAACAAATCCAATGGAATTAAGAGAGGGTTCACCCAAAAAATGAAAGGGTTTATTTTGGAGATGGACCCAAACAAGAACTGAAGAAAGAGAAGTAGTTAAAGGGTTGAAACAAGGAGACCAAGGCATTATGCACAAACCTTTAAGTTTCTCCGTATATGCACATATATGAAAGCCGACCATTTTCGTATATGTGCATATACGGAAGTGGTTAGCTTTCTTATATGTGCATATATGGAAGTGGTCAACTTTCGTATATGTGTTGTATATGCACATATACGAAAGTTGACCACTTCCATATATGTGCATATACGAAAGCTGACCACTTCCGTATATGTGCATATACAGAAGTGGTCAGATTCTGTATATGCGCATATACAGAAGTGGTCAACTTTCGTATATGTGCCTATACAGAAGCCAACCATTTTCGTATATGTGCTTATACGAAAGTGGTAGACTTATGTATATGCGCATATACGGAAATGGTCGGCTTTCGTATATCTGCATATATACGAAAATGGTCGGCTTTCGTATATGTGCATATACGAAAATGGTCAACTTCCATATATGTGCATATATGAATGTGGTTGGCTTCCGTATATTCACATATACAAAGGTCGACCATTTTTGTATATGCACATATATGGAAGTGGTCAGCTTCCGTATATGCACATATACATAAGTGGTCAACTTTCGTATATGTGTCGTTTATGGACATATACGGAAGTTGGCCACTTCCGTATATGCGCATATATGGAAGTTGACCACTTTTGTATATGTGCATATACGGAAGTGGTCAACTTTCGTATATGTGTCGTATGTGCGTATATACGGAAGTTGACCACTTTCGTATATGCACATATACGAAAGCCGACCATTTCCGTCTATGCGCATATACATAAGCGGTCAACTTCTGTATATGTGCATATACATAAATGGTCGGCTTTCATATATGCGTATATATGGAAATGGTCGGCTTCCGTATATGTGCATATACGAAAGTTGATCGCTTTCGTATATGCGCATATGCGGAAGTTGATCGCTTCTGTATATGCACATATGCGGAAGTTGATCGTTTCTGTATATGCACATATGCGGAAGTTGATCGCTTTCGTATATGCGCATAGATGTAATCCGACCATATACTAAAGCCAGCGTGCAAATACGGAAGTGGTCGACTTTGATATATGCTCATATGCAAAAGTGGCTCGTTTTCATATATGCTCATATACAAAAGTGGCTCGTTTTCGTATATGCGCATATACGGAAGTTGACCACTTCCGTATATGCACATATACGTAAGCCGACAATTTCTGTATATGCACATATACGGAAGTCCACCATTTTCGTATATGCACATATACGGAAGCGATCAACTTCTGTATATGCACATATATGGAAATGGTTGACTTCCGTATATGCACATATATGGAAATGGTAAGTTTCTGTATATTAGCATATTATCCCACTACCTAAGCTCTTATATGGATTAATATATACGGAAGTGGTCAACTTTCATATATACGCATATACAAAAGCAATCAACTTCCGTATATGCGCATATACATAAGCCGACCATTTCCATATATGCGTATATACGGAAGCCGACCATTTTCGTATATGCGCATATACAAAAGTTGATCGCTTCCGTATATGCGCATATACGGAAATGGTCGACTTCCGTATATGTGCATATACGGAAATGGTCGGCTTCTGTATATGCGCATATACAGAAGTTGATCGCTTCCGTATATGCGCATATATGGAAATGGTCGGCTTACGTATATGCGCATATACGAAAGTGGTCAACTTTCACATATGCGCATATACGAAAGCAGGCCACTTCTGTATATGCGCATATATCGAAGTCGACCACTTCCGTATTTGCATGCTAGCTTCGGTATATGGTCGGCTTACGTGTATGCGCATATACAAAAGTGATCAACTTCCGAAAGTCGACCATTTTCGTATATGCGCATATATGAAATATACGAAAGCCGACCATTTCCGCATATGCGCATATACGAAAGCTGTATACGAAAGCTGACCATTTCTACATATACGAAAGCTGTATATGCGCATATACGGAAGCGGTCGGCTTCTGTATATGTGCATATACAGAAATGGTCGGCTTTCGTATATGCACATATATGGAAATGGTTGACTTCCATATATGCGCATATACGGAAGCTGATCGCTTCCGTATATGCACATATGCGGAAGCTGATCGCTTTTGTATATGCACAAAGACATAAGTCGACCATATACCAAAGCCAACGTGCAAATATGGAAGTGGTCGACTTCGATATATGTGCATATACAGAGGTGGCCCACTTTCGTATATGTGCATATACGAAAGTTGACCACTTCCGTATATGCGCATATACATAAGCCGACCATTTCTGTATATGCGCATATACGGAAGCGACCAGCTTCTATATATGCGCATATACGGAAGCGGTCAGCTTCTGTATATGTGCATATACAAAAATAGTTGGCTTCCATATATGCACATATATGGAAATGGTCGGCTTCTGTATATGCGCATATACGGAAGTTGATCACGTCCATATATGCATATATACAAAAGTTGACCACTTCTGTATATTCGGATATATGAAAGCTGACCACTTTCATATATGTTAATTCGTATAAGAGCTTAGGTAGTGGGATAATATGATAATCTGTTAGTTTCTAAGACTTTAACTTCTCTTCTTGTAGCTTGTTGATTATTCCTTCCCAAGTTGACAGTTTGTAAGCTTTGTCTTTCAGGGGAATGCCCAAGTACTTGGTTGGGAGTGATTTGCATTCAAAGCCCAAGATGTTGGCCAAATTTCTTTGGATTGCGGGGTTGGTATTAAAGAAGAAGATCATAGATTTGGACTGGTTTATCTCTACCCCCGAGGCTTCCCCAAACTCGTCTAAGATTCGTTTGTAGGCTTTCGCTTCCTTGACCATGGGTATGCCATGAAGTAGGGTGTCATCCACGAACTGTTGGTGTGTGGAAGTAGGGCATTTCTTGAAGGGTTTGATACCTTTTATTTCCCCTGTTGATGTTGTGCTTTTTATGCTTCGACTGAGACCTTTCATCATTAGAATGAATAGGAAAGGGGACAACGAGTCTCCTTGTCTGATGCCTCTTGTGGGCCATAAAGGTTTGGCAGGGGCTCCATTTACTAGTAGCGAGTAGCTTGTTGTGGATACTAGGATGACTATCCAACTGATCGAGTGCTGGGTGAAGTCGAAGGCTTCCAGGGTCTTGACCATATAGTTCTAGCTAATTTTGTCATAAGCTTTTGCTAGGTCCAGTTGTATTATCATTCCCCCTCTTTTCTGAAGCTTCAGGGTGTGGATAAGTTCGTGGGCATGGATGATATTGTCCATTATTTGTCTTCCTTCCACGAAACCTACCTGTTCTTGTGAAACCAATGTGGGTAGGAGTGGTTTCAATCTATTTGCTATAACATTGGAGATTATCTTATACACCACATTGCACAACGCTATAGGTCTTTAACGATCAGGGGTTTTGGCTTCATTGTCTTTGGGGATAAGTGTAATCATTGTAGCATTTAGCGCTTTTAGAATGGAGTCTGACCTTCTAGAGTCTTCCACTACCCTATATACGTCATGTTTGACAACTTCCCAACAGGCTTTGAAGAACTCCACTGTGAAACCATCTGGGCCTGGGGCTTTTCCATTGGGCATTTCCTAAAGTGCTTGGTCAATTTCCTCCTCCGCAATGGGCTTGTTTAGGTTTTTATTTTGTTCTTTAGTGACCAGGCGAGGGATATGTTGGATTATCCTTTGTACGGCCTCCGTTCTGTCTTGGTTGGGTTCCTAGGCTATCCCGTGGAAGTGATTTACCAGAGTTGTTTCGATGTCCTTATGTCTCTCTCTCTCTATTCCATCACGATCCCTAATCTTCAGGATTTTGTTATGGGCTCTTCTGGCCATGGTTGTTCTATGAAAAAACTTGGTGTTCTATTTTCCTTCCTTTAGCCATTTGATTCGGAGCTTTTGTCGCCAAAGAGTTTCTTCTTGTTGGCATTTCTCTTCCCATTCCTGGGTCATCTGGATCTCTTCCTTTTTCCACTCCTCTGTGTAGCCCTCCGAAATGCAGGTTTCCTGGAGTTTTTTCATTTTTTCTTCAATGTTGTTCTTCTCTTGGTTTATATTCCCAAGTGTCCTTGTTCCACTCCTTGAGCCTATATTTGATGTGTTTTAGTTTATTATAGAGTTTGAACATCCTTGTCCCTTGCTCTGGTTTCTCCTCACGCCACCACTGTTTGATTCTTTCCTTAAATGTCGAGTGTTCAATCTAGAATTTCTCAAATCTGAAAGGTTTGTTCTTTGGTGTGGTCTGGAAGCCTGCTTCTAGTTGCACTGGCCAGTGATTAGATCCCCCCCAGGGAAGGATGTTTCAATCTAAGGTTATCCCCTGCATAATGATTGACTCAGACACTAGGAATCTGTTGAGTCTTGTTGCTACCTGATGTTCGTTCATCCGTTTATTGTTCCAGGTGAACTGGCCATTATTAGTTTTTAGATCTACCATCTCCGTTGTGTCTATGAATTTTGAGAATTCCTCTGCACCTCTATCCAATTTTCTTGTACCTCCTTTTTTTCCGCAAGTGACATGATGATGTTGAAGTCCCTTGCTAGGATCCATTGGAGGTTGTTGGATCGGTTTTTAAGATATTCTAGGTCTCTTATCATTCCTCTTCTTTCCTCTGACACCTAGGGCCCATACACATTAATGCATAAAATCACCTCTGTGTTCCCAATGATTTTCATGCAGACCATAAGGGTATGTCTGGTCGCTTCAGCTGCTATTAGGCTTAGTACTTGTGGGTTCCATGGGGTGAGGATACCTCCTTCCATTTGGTGGCCTCCAATAGCCACCATCTTGTACTTGCGCCATTGTTGTTGACTGATTGTTTCCATTCTGTTTGTATTACACTTTATCTCTTGAATAAAACAAAGATTCAGTTGTTCCTGTTTTAGTCTATTTCTAAGGATTCGTTGCTTTCTTGGGTTGTTTAGGCCTCTTATATTCCAAGTTATAACCTTCATTTAAACATGCGGGGGGAGTTGGGGAAGATTTTCTTGATCTTACCCGAGTTTATCAGTAGCGCTCCAAGCTCCTGTAGGGCTACACTATTTGATTTCCTACCTTTTTTCCTCCGCGTCTGCTTGGGTGAGTTGTGGTTGTCCCTCGCCAGCTTTGATTCCTAGGTGTCCAATCTCCCCGTGTGTACTCTTTAGGCCTCTAGCTTTGGATTTCTCCCTTAGGAGGAATAGGTACTGGATGCGGTCAATTTTCTCTATTGGTACACTGTCTACTTCCTGTCTTTTCCATTGCTCTAGTATGTTCGTGAGATCTATCCCTTCCATTTCCACAAGGTCTATGAGTTCAATATCTTCTGTGCCTACTTCGCTTGGGGTCATTTCCGCATCTCCCTCTGCTTCTTGCATGGGGGTGTTGTCATCTCTGATTCCTCCCTCCATTGAGGTTGCACAACTTCCCTGTTCCTTCTGGTTACTTGGCCGGTCGGTGGGCTCGTTTGTTGCTTGTTCTATGACTTCCTGAGATTTTTCCGTATCCTTATCGTCTTCTGCCCCTTTATTGGTTCTATCCCGTCCTTCCATTTTATTCCGGACCTCTGGGTTATTTCCTGCTAGGGATTTACTCTGCTTTTTGTTGGCTCTGCTTATGGGGTTTGGTTTTACAAACCCATCATCATCCTGCTGTGGTTTGGGGTTTTTCGCTTCCTGTTTTTTATTAAGATGGCATTCCCTGATCAGGTGACCATGTTCATGGCATCTTCTGCATTTGAAAGGGATATGTTCATAATCGATTTTTTGGATCCATTCCTCATCCCTGAATTCGAGGCTTATGGCTTCTGGGAGTGCTCCCGACACATCCATCTCTATACATATTCTTGCGTAAGATGTATATTTCCCTTTCAAGGTGGCTTCGACGGTCTTTATATATTTCCCTAGTTTGTTTCCTATTGCTTCGAAAGTAGAGGGTAACCAGTAGTCTAAAGGTAGGGAATAGAATCTTAGCCAGACCGACACCTTTTTGAAGGTCTCTTTTTCTGGGGAAAAATTTCCTTCCATGGCTGCATGTACAAACATGTTGATGCATGGAAGTATGGCCCTCCTTCAAAGACTCTATCCCTATCTTCCAGGTTTATGAAGATTGTTGTGAAGAATCCTTTTGAGCCCAGGTGGAGCTCCACTTCCCCATTTGGCTTCCAATGATATTTGATCCAGTTGCGCAGCGTTCTTTCGGTGGGCCACAAACCCATAAACTTGCAGATTAGCGCATGCGCCTTCATCTGGTCCCTGTAGAGTTGCATCTGCGGATCCTCCAGTATCACCTTGGGTATCATTGTTGTTTTGGGTTTGCACGAGTTGCGCCCTTCTGCCCAGTTGGTCTTTGTTGTGTCTTGTGTCTCACTCTGGGTTTCTCTAGCTTCCTCTTCCATGCACTCACTTTTGCACTGGTTTCTTTCTTGACCTTTTTCTGGGTCTGAACCCGAGGTGCCTGTCATTGATTCCTTGAAAAATACGCCCATTGGCCCTTTCCCTCTATCTACCACTACCTGTTTGTATGTGGGGGTACCCTTACACCCCCCTTTGATGCTCATGTTGTCCTCTACTATGGCCGCGACTATCAAAACCCTAGCTTGCGGTTGCTCTCACTTAGAGTATGGGGCTACATTCAATGTCATCATCAAGGTTATCTTAATATATTTAAGTTTAATATAATATTTATTTTTATTAAAAAATAAAAGTAAAAGAGTTAACATGTTTAATGACATAATTGTCTCTCTTATTGTTGTAACAAGATATTTTTTTATAATGTATATATTAATACACTATACAAAATATAAATATAATTTGAAAAGTATTATCTTATCTTATCATAAATATAATTTAAAAAAAAATATTATGATAAAATAATTTTTTTATTCAAACTAAATTATAAGTAACACTTTATTATTAAAAAAAAAAATCTCAAACAATAAAATTTATTGGAAATAGTTTTCTACATTTATAGTTTCTTATATTTAAGGTTTGGTAGTGATGATAAAAAATAGATTATTATTATTATTATTATTTCATCTATCTATTTATAGTTTAATAAAAA
>ML803042.1:36404-50685 GCA_009831015.1 Picea engelmannii
CATGTTCATGGAATTTTCGACATCTGAAAGGGATGTGTTCATAGTCTATGGTTTGGGCCCATTCCCCGTCTTGGCATTCTAGGGTAACTGTGCCTGGTAAAGCTTTAGAGATGTTCATATAGACACATATCCTTGCATAAGAGGTGTATTTTCTTTGTTTGGTACCTTCATAAGATTTGACATATTTACCCAGGGTGTTGCCTATGCCCATTAAATTTTCCTCTAACCAGAACTCTTGAGGTAGGGAATAGAGGCGAATCCATATCAGTGCATATGCGAAGTTTTCCTTTTCTGGGCAGAAGCGGTCTGTCCAGAAATGTAGGTAGAGGCCAGTCGAGTTGTAGAAATACAATCCCCCTTCAAAGATCCCGTCCTTTTCCTCTAGGTTGTAGAATATTACTGTAAATAATCCTTTGGAGCTTAGTTGGAGCTCATAGTCTCCCTTGGGGTTCCACCACGCCTTGATCCAACGATCTAAGCCCTTTTCTGAGGGCTAGAGACCTAGGAATTTTCCGATGAGGGCATGGTCCTTCATGAAATGCGTATGCTCCCCTATTCTGGTGGTTTTGATTACGTACCGGGGTGCAACTGGGGCTTGGGGGATACATTTTCCGGGTATCCAGACCCGAGCTACTTTTGGATGCAAGGACTCAATATCCATGTTCGATTCTTTGCTTACATCCATTTCTTCTTGCAGATATTGGTCTTGTAAGTGCAATGGCGGCTTAAAGGACGGATGACGCGCTCGTGAGTTCTCCAAATAATTTGCAACGACGTTACGGTAAGAGGGGGATTTCACCCCCCCTTCTGTTCCCATTCCTCTATGGTGGTTAGTGTCGAGGAGCAGGGGCATTCAACGCATACAAAGGAGGTCAGAGGTGATCAGGGTGGGAGGAAGTTGGATCATGTAAACCCTAAACTTTGCAGAGCTCCAAAAAAAATAATCTTCGGTTACTAACTCGATCTCAATTTGTCTATTCAATATTATTATATCCATTTCTGGTAGGATATATTGTAATTACTGTTGAGTCAAAATCTTTTGACTTTCAACTAGTTGGTAAATTTTTAAATCAACTTCCAAAATTTAACATTTGAATCTCAAAATTAATCATTTTAATTGTATTATAAAATCATTTATTTATTATTTCATTGGTTGAAAATATTGAAATGACAATATATAACTATTATCTATTATTTTAATCTAAAATTTTCATCCATACATCTATCCAATCAAATGGTATTACTTTCCTCCTTTATCAAACATTTGCTCACTAGATTAAATATGTTATTTAAATGTGTTATTGGTCCCTGCCGAAGGCGTAGAGGGACTATATCGATCGATAATTTGTTGACTTCATATTAGTTTGTCATTTGACTAATTTTTTTTGCATAATCTCTATTGTTCGAACTAGAGAACTAAAAACATTATTTTTTATATAATAAAAAAAACTTTATATGTCATGATCTCATTAGATAATAGATTCGAGGTCTTATTTCCAGCTTCGCTATTCCCAATGTTTTATATGTTAGCATATCCAAAGTTTTTGATCATCTATGGTCTTTTTGAATTTTTACTATTTTTATTTAAATGTTTAGATATCCAAAGTTTTGAGCATCGAGAGTCAGTTTTTTTTTAGTTAACTTCATATTAGTTTGTCCTTTGACTAATTTTTTTTTGCATAGTCTCTATTGTTCGAACTATTGTTATTATATTATTAATTTTTCTTTATTGTTATTGTTAAGTACTTAAAGAGGCATTTTTATTATTACGTATGTAAATAGGCCTGCCACACTGCATTCTTTCTTAAATGTTTACACAACGCGAGGCCCTTGGACAATCTTGGCAACCTTAAATGTTTACCTAATAGACCTCACAACCTTAAATGTTTACTTAAAAGGCGTGTTACAATACATTTTCCTCTGATTTGTTTATACAATCTTGTCTTCAGTGAATTTGGGCAATATTGTTCTTCACCGACATTACTGGTTCACTGGTTGATGTTTGCTCGTTGGTTTGTTGGATGCTGCTTATTGTTGTTTAATTCAACTTTGCAAAGTTGAGGTCCTTCAACTGCAGTTGGACCTCTTGGTGCTTGTTCACTAGGTTGTTGTTTGTTGCTTGCTCTTGTTTGCTTCAACTTTGCAAGGTTGAGGTCCTGCATCCGCAGTTGGACCTGTTGTTGCAGTTTGCACGGTTGGAATTCTGCATTCGCGACTGGAACTACGCTTATGTCGTTCTCCATTCACGAGTAAGTTCCAGTTCCATGGTTGCCTTCCTATTCGTTGTTTGTTGTTTTCTATTTCCATTTTGCAAGTAAAAATTTTCAATACTGGGAACGCTTGAGTCAAAATCCTCTTGTAGAACATCTTTGTATGTGACTAATACGACTAGAGAAACAAGAGTGTAATGTTTTCTTGGTATTTTTCTTGAATGCCAATGTTCGACACAGAACTCACCTCTATCGCAGCCATAGTGACATATAAAAAAGGAAATTGAATTTTCTCCTCATTTTTTCTGTTCCTGAAAACCATACGTTTGGTGCATTTTTTTCAGGTTGTTCCCTTCCAAAATGTCTTGTTCCCCTTTGAATGTCAATGTTGGACTCAAAACCCACCTCTGTTGCATCCTTAGTGACATATAAAAAAGGAAACCAAATGTTCTCCTCATATTTTATGTTCATGAAAACCATACGTTTGGTGCATTTTTTTCAGGATGTTCCCTTCCAGTCACATGTGCCCACTTCCATGTCCTGGACATCAAACCACCATAGCTCGTTGGAAAATAGAAATGCAAAAAAAATATGAGGAACAACCTGAAAAGAAATGCACCAAACGTCTGGTTTTCAGGAACAAAAAATATGAGGAGAAAATTTGATTTCCTTTTTTATATGTCACTATGGCTGTGATAGAGGTGGGTTTTGTGTCGAACATTGATGTTCAAGAACAAGACCAAGACAACATTACACTCTTGTTTCTCTGGTCATAGTAGTCACATACAAAGATGTTCTGCAAGAGGATTTTGACTCGGGCATTTCCAGTATTGAAAATTCTTACTTGCAAACTGGAAATAGCAAACAACAAACAACGAATAGGGATGCAACCATGGCAGTGAAACTTACCCGTGAATGGGGAACGACAAAAGCGTAGTTCCAATCACAGATGCAAAATCCCAACCGTGCAAACTGTAACTTTCTTAAATGTTTACACAACACGAGGCCCTTGGATGGTCTTGACAGCCTTAAATGTTTACCTAACAGGCCTCACAGCCTTAAATGTTTACTTAACAAGTGTGTTACAATACATTTTCCTCCGATTTTTGGATACAATCTTGTCTACAGTGAATTTGAACAATATAATTCTTCACCGGCATTACTATTTCACTTGTTTATGCTTTCTTGTTGGTTCGTTGGATGTTTCTTATTGTTGTTTGATTCAACTTTTCAAAGTTGAGGTCCTGCAGCTGCAGTTGGAACTCTTGGTGCTTGTTCACTGGTTTGTTGTTTGCTGCTTGCTCTTGTTGGCTTCAACTTTGCAAGGTTGAAGTCCTGTATCCACAATTAGACCTATTGTTGCAGTTTGCACGGTTGGGATTCTTCATCCACGATTGGAACTGTGCTTCTGTCGTTCCCCATTCATGGGTAAGTCTCAGTGCCATGGTTGCATTCCTATTCGTTGTTTTTTGTTTGCTATTTCCAGTTTGCAAGTAAGAATTTTCAATATTGGGAATGCCTGAGTTAAAATCCTCTTGCAAAACATCTTCGTATGTGACTACTACGACCAAAGAAACAAGAGTGTAATGTTGTCTTGGTCTTGTTCTTGAACATCAATGTTCGACATAGAACCCACCTCTGTCGCAGCCATAGTGACATATAAAAAAGGAAATCGAATTTTCTCCTCGTATTTTCTATTCCTGAAAACCATAAATTTGGTGCATTTTTTTCAGGATGTTCCCCTCCAAAACGTCTTGTTCCCCTTTGAATTTCAATGTTGGACACAAAACCCACCTCTGTTGCAGCCATAATGAGATATAAAAAAGGAAATTGAATGTTCTCCTCATATTTTCTGTTCCTGAAAACCATACGTTTGGTGCATTTTTTTTCAGGTTATTCCCTTTC
This sequence comes from Picea engelmannii, assembly GCA_009831015.1. Taxonomy (NCBI): domain Eukaryota; kingdom Viridiplantae; phylum Streptophyta; class Pinopsida; order Pinales; family Pinaceae; genus Picea; species Picea engelmannii. Next base: position 40,520 of record ML803042.1, read on the forward strand.
AATCACATATGACCACTTCCATGTCCTGTACATCAAACCATAGCTCGTTGGAAAATAGCAATGAAAAAAACATATGAGGAACAACCTGAAAAAAATGCACAAAACGTATGGTTTTCAGGAACAAAAAATATGAAGAGAAAATTTGATTTCCTTTTTTATATGTCAGTATGACTGCGATAGAGGTGGGTTCTGTGTCGAACATTGACGTTTAAGAAAAAGACCAAGGCAACATTACACTCATGTTTCTCTGGTCATAGTAGTCACATACAAAGATGTTCTGCAAGAGGATTTTGACTCAGGGATTCCCAGTATTGAAAATTCTTACTTGCAAACTGGAAATAGCAAACAACAAAGAACGAATATGAGTGAAACCATGGCACTGAAACTTACCCGTGAATGGGGAACACCAGAAACGCAGTTCCAATCGTGGATGCAGAATCCTAACCGTGCAAAATGAAACAACATGTCCAATTGCGGAAGCAGGACTTCAACCTTGCAAAGTTGGAGCAAACAAGAGCAAACAAAAAACAACAAACCAGTGAGTCAGTTGACCATGCACTGTTTTGTGACTACTATCAAACTACTATTTTGTGACTAAATTCCATAATAGAGGGAGTGAGCATGACCACGTACTATTGTGGATAGAGGGTGTATCGGTCTATGGAAATGACAACAACTCACAGATTGAGCAGTTTCTGGACAAATACATAATATGGAACACAAATCATTTGGATCCAAAACTTGCCAAAGTTCATAGACATTATCATACAAGAAGCTGTAAAAAATGAAAAAATTCACATTACAGATACAACTTCCCTGTGCCGCCAATGAGAACAACAAGAATCATAGAGCCAATTAGTTTAGAGGACAATGTTTTCATTGATAAATCTAAATCTTTGTTCACATTTCTAGAACAAGGAGACTTTGATGACTTAATGAGATTCCAAGAATTCTTGGCATGGCTAAATCTAACAGAAGATTAGTACATTCAAGCCATACAATCTACACTTAAACAACCAACAATTTTCCTTAAACGAAAACTTTCACATATTTGGAACAACAGTTTCACCAAGGACCAACCAGTTATGTGGAATGAAAATGCAGAGGCACAATATGTCCTCAATGCATATGCTACAACATCATATTATACCTCGTACATGACAAAGGTTGACAAATCTATGACAAGTGCATTAAGAAGAATACACAAAGAACATGAAAAAAGTCATATTGATGTTATGCAAATGATACGTGCACTTGGAAATACATTACTTAATCTTCAACAAATGTTTGCTCAACAAGAAATCCACATTGCACTTTCCCTACCCCTGAACTGTGGTTCAAGGAAATGTGTCTTCATAAACACATCTCCACTTGAGAAATGAAAATTGGAACATGGTTTACATTTGGGCCAGCAAAAATACTATTAAAATAAAATAATATGAATAATGTTGAAATAAATATAAACAACGTCTCTTTAAACTTGGACAAGAGTTTGTCGAGCTCCAACTATATTTCATAGATGAGAATGTTTTTCCCATAGTTAATGTGTTTCTATCACTTGATAATTATCATACTAAGTGTTGTTGTGTGAGGGATACAGTTATTTTCTCCTTTTTTTTTCCTCTTCTATACTTACTCGTTTTTCCCTTTTTTTCTTCCCCTCTATTATTTGTTTCTGGTTCTATACTTAGTCACATTTATATGCTTGCAGGTTCTCGGGGTGGCGGACTGACAAATCCTCATCTCCATATATATCTTCACATCACAAGTCCGACCGATCGTCGTTCGTTTCCATACTTAGCCAATTTTATGGCCGTGGGTTCCCGAGTAGGCGCTATCAAACTCTCATGCCCCGTGTTTGGGGTATACATCTTGCACCCAAAACTTCGGTGATCTACAATTCAACCCCGGACTACTCGAACTCGCAAGCCTCACTCTACCTACGATGACTATGTCTGACCGCCCCACCTTTCCATACTTAGTCGATTCTTCAAATTTTCGCAGGTTCACGGACTCCCAGGTTCACAAAATTTTCAAAGCATTTTTCTCTCCCCTCCATCCCCGCCACCTTCGCCCCTTCCCAATGCACATTAATTATGCTTTTACTAGTGACAACTCACCACATAGGTTCAAAAATATTGGCATTAATAGGCGTAAATCTTGAGGACATCTCCCATTAAAACACATTAATGGGAGAATATTATGGGATCTGATGATTTTCTTGTGTCGATCTTGAATTGGCAAAAAATTGTTGGTTATTTTAGTTTTTTTAAGGCATCATCATAGTAAGAATGCAATATTGTGCTAGCCCAATGTCATCTACAAAGGTGTTGACGTCATGTCCCTCTTTAATATTGTGCATATATTATAGCTTGTCATATTTGAGAATATGCTTGCATACAAAAATGTTAACTCATATATTTTCTCTATCGCCTATGCATTTGAGCAAAATTTGTGAGCCGAAAACACCCATCAAATTGGAACATGGTTTACATTTGGGGCACAAAAAAACTTTTAAAATAAAATAATATGAATAGTATTGGAATAAATATAAACAAATTCTCTTTAAACGTGAACCTGAGTTTGTCGAGCTCTAGGTATATTCCATAGCTGAGAATTTTTTTCCCATAGTTAATGTTTATGGCCGCGAGTCCTCGGATTGGCGCTATCAAATTCTCATGCCCCCTGTTCTGTGATATACATATTGCACCCAAAACTTTCGTGATCTACAATTCGACCCCAGACTCCTTGAACTCGCAAGCTTTAGTCTAACTATGATGAGTCTGTCTGGGTCCGTCCGACCGCCCCGCCTTTCCATACTTAGTCGATTCTTCACCTCTTGTTGTCGCAGATTCGCGGACTTCCAGGTTCAGAAAAGTTTGAAATCATTTATCACTCTCGTCCATCCCTGCCACCTTCGCACACTTCCCAATGCAAATTACTTACGCTTTTATTAGTGACAACTCACCACACAGGTTCTAAAAGATTGACATTAATAACCGAAAATCTCGAGGACATCTCCCATTAAAATGCATTAAACCAAGATCTACGGAAGATTATAATATCATCCTCCAGTGTTCATTTTAAATACTATCAAGACACAATTACTGTCACATGTTGCAATACAAACAAATCTTCATCAAAGCATTATATTTTCTCACAGGCACCCCAAATACATCCTAGTCGCCTGATATCGAATTGGCAAAGGTCAATATTATGGGATCTGATTTTTTTTTTGTGGATCTTGAACTCGGAAAAATTGTTGTTTACTTTAGCTTTTTAAACGAATTTTTCCCGGCCTTTCCATACTTAGTCGATTCTTCACCTCCTGTTGTCACAGATTCGTCGGTTCCCAGGCTCTCAGGTTCACAAAACTTTCAAATCATTTTTCGCTCCCATCCATCCCCACCACCTTCGCGCCCTTCCCAATGCACATTAATCATGCCTTTATTAGTGACAACTCACCACAAAGATTCAAAAAGATTGGCATTAATAAGAGAAAATGTCGAGGACATCTCCCATTAAAACGCATTAAACCAAGATTTATGGGAGATTATATTATCATCCTCCAACATTCATTTTAAATACTTATTCCCATTTTCCCCTATCATAAAAAACTTGGGTTTTAAGGTGCCTTCCTTGTAATGTTCCTGGTCATCCACATCTGAGACAACTTAGAGATGTCATTCAGGCCCAATTGAAAGACGAGGGAGTGGTTTTATGTGACGTCAACTTTGAGGGATTTTTTTTTTGTTGACCAACAAAAGATCAGACAAAAAATTCAAGTATCTTATGATTGGTATTCTCCCTGTATTCGATCCTTTGGTTGGTTGAAAGGCCTACCTAAATATTTGTATGTTGAACTTCTTTGTTTTATTGCTGGAAATTGGAAGGGACTTTCAAGTCACCTGCAAAATGCTCCTTTGTTGAAGTATATAGCTTCTTCCAACAACACAGATTTGGAAAGTATATCAAATGCTGCAAACCACACCAGAATTTATCTTTCGTCAGAGGAGTCGCACATATCGTGGCTTACAAAATGGTCTAGATTATTCGGAAGTGACACCAAATATTACTCCATGCCCGAATATACTCAGAAGGAAATTATAAATTTGGATCCTCACGAAGGTGAGAAACTGTATGAGTGGTTGAATCAACATCCTAAAATTACATAACTTTCTATCTCAAAGTTTGTTGAGCGACTTCTGGATGTAGTAACAGACTCGACATAAAGTTAACTTCTATCTCAAATTTTGTTGAGAGACTTCTGGATGTAGTAACAGACTCGACATACAATCAACTTTCTATCACCACTGCACATTTTTTCACTATTCCTATGCAAATAATTACATCTGGGTCAAAGAGCTTACCACTCTTTGCAAGAATATTCTCCTAGTAGTTGAAGGTGGGTATATAATCAGGGAACGAGGCTCTCAAAAGTTTATGATGCCTGCATCAACGAGTAACTGAGAAAAAATAATGGGAAGGAATTCTGGACTATGGACTTTGCAACGCTTTCTGAAGATTACTTTATATTAGCACCTTCTGCAAGAAGTTTGATGTATTCAGGTAATGATTTGGTTTCTAAAGATCACCTTTTACTACCACCTTCATGTATTGTTTTTGTTTCATTCTTTAGAAGAAACCTTGATGTAGTAGATATTCCAGAGCTATTTCCACTGAATATCAATCTTTTTGTTGTTTCACGTGCTTTGAATAAGGATAATGCATTTCTTCTGTTGCAGTAGATACGATATTTTAAAAAAATGGAAGTTGCTCGATGCTTGAAGTATTAACTTTTATGGTTCAAATAAATTGTCATCACCTCACCAAAAGCGTCTCTTGAGTTGTTCATCAGGATTACAGGTCAATAAACACATAGTTCCTTCCTGGTCATATAGTGCTTCCATCCCCAGCTTGGGTTTGCACATATGCTTTTATTGCTAGCTTGTTTCTTTCTCTTGGTGGTGGATCCTTCTATCCCAACTAACATGATGGAAATAAACTAGCTCTAGGGAGTTTGATCGCTTGCCAAGATCTGAGTTGACTATATATTACTTTCAGTTGACTTAAAAATGTTTATGTGTGAAACCTAATGTTAGGCATAGAAAACACAATTTTTTATTTTTTAAAATATAAAATAATGTATTTTTTTAACACACCATTGGTCGAAACGTTTGAGGCGTTATTTGGGATTCACATCCTTTAAGAATGTAAATTAATTACACAATTAATATTGCTTCTAGAAATTCATTTGATTCGTCGTCGACTATGGAAATTGCATTAACACTGCAATGTCTGGATAATAAATTTCTGACATGCACCTAATGTCGAGGTCATCATCGCACAGGACACCCAACTTCCAAAGATGTCTGGACTCATAGCAACATTGTAATTGTCATGACAAAGCAATGTTAAAGTCGATGCTCTTTTGCAAGTCTGACAACCTTGCAGTCTAAGTGCTTTGACAATGACATGCCTACTAGTTCACTGTGTTACCGCCATGCAATCGATGACACTGTTCCTATTGCCACTGCCAGTGTCAATGTCCAAAGATGAAGCTATCTGGAGCCTGGAATCAATGCTAGTGTCGATGTCTGAAGTTGAAGCTACCTGGAGCCTGGATTCATGACTTGATATACTTTTACATCTATTCAATTGCATGTAGGTGCAGGTTTTAGTGGGTCATGCTGTGTTGCATACGAATACCGACCATCTGTGGAAACCCAAGCTGGGGATGGAGGCACTCTACGACCAGGGAGGCACTCTGTGCTTATCGACCTTTGATCCCGATCAACAAATCAAGAGACGTTTGTGGCGAGGTGATGGCGATTTATTTGAACCAGACAATTTAATACTTCAAGCATCGAGCAACTTCCGTTTTTTTCAAATATCATATCTACTGCAACAGAAGAAATGCATTCTCCTTATTCAAAGCACAAGAAACAGCAGGAAGATTGATATTCGGTGGAAATAGCTCTGTAATATATACTACATTAAGGTTTCTTCTAAAGAATGAAACAAAATCATTGCATAAGGTGGTAGTAAAAGGTGATCTTCAGAAACCAAATCATTACATGTATACATCAAACTTCCTGCAGAAGGTGGTAGTATAAAGTAATATTCAAAAAGTGTTGCAAAGTCCATAGTCTAGAATTCCTTCCCATTAACGTTTCCCAGTTACTCGTTGATGCAGGCATGATAAAATTTTGAGAGACTCGTTCCCTAATTATATACCCACCTTCAACTACCAGGGGAATATTCTTGCAAAGAGTGCTAAGCTCTTCGACCCAAATGTAATTATTTGCATAGGAATAGTGAAAAGAATGTACAGTAGTGATAGAAAGTTGATTGTATGTCGAGTTTGTTACTACATCCATAGGTCGCTCAACAAACTTTGAGATAGAAGCTGGTTGTCTATTGAGTCTGTTACTACATCCAGAAGTCGCTCAACAAACTTTGAGATAGAAAGTTTTGTAATTTTAGGATATTGATTCAACCACTCATATAGTTTCTCACCTTCGTGAGGATCCAAAATTATAATTTCCTTCTGAGTATATTTGGTCATGGAGTAATATTTGGCGTCACTTCTGAATATTCCAGACCATTTTGTAAGCCACGATATGTGCCACTCCTTTGACGAAAGATAAATTCTAGTGTGGTCTGCAACATTTGATAGACTTGCCAAATCTGTGTTGTTGGAAGAAGCTATATACTTCAACAAAGGAGAATTTTGCAGGTGACTTGAAATTCCCTTCCAATTTTCAGTAATAAAACAAAGAAATTCAACATACAAATCTCCAGGCAGGCCTTTCAACCAAGAAAACGATCGAATACAGGGAGAATACCAATCATAAGATACTTGAATTTTTTGTATGATCTTCTATTCGCTAACATAATATTTTTCCCCCAAAGCCGACGTCACATAAAACCACTCCCTCATCTTTCAATTGGGTCTGAATGGCATCTCTAAGTTGTCTCAAATGTGGATGACCAGGAAAATTACAAGGAAATCACCTTAAACCCCAAGTTTTCGATGATAGAGGGAAATTAACAGTTATCAAAGTACAAAATGTTGAATAAAAATATAATGTAGCTAGGCCATATCTAGAAGAGACAAACTATTCAAGAAGCTAACTGAGATAGATCCAAATGGAAGCACCAATGAAGTCCAAGACCCAAAATTGATATTCAACTCGTTGTTTTTAACCAAGCAAGCATTTGATGATCAAGTTGAGATCTATAAAAGACTATCATTTGAAAATTTCTATGGCATTCTTGAATATGGTGAAGATGGCGTGAAAAACTGGCTAGTTGATTATTCGATTAAAAACCAAGATATTGAAGAAGAATTGCACAACCTCTCTATTGATCTAAGGGACTTGGAAAGTGAATTATTCAGTATAAAAATCTGGCATCAAATTGACGTGGCGCCCATGAGGAGCTACATCGAGGAGTGGTTCAAAAAGGAAGATTTCCAATGAAGGGAAAATGACGTTTGAGACGGTTCCCATAACTGTTGAGGAAAGCCATAAAAGGACATCAACGAGAAAATGACAAGGCATGGGATACCATCATAGTAAGTTCATATTGATCACATTCTTTAGTCTTTGTCAATGTCTTCATCTAGTTACTCTACCTCTTTAAATAGAAAGGTTTAACCGAGGACTGACAATTTTCTATTTCTTCTTGTTAGGTCTTGTTATCTTTCATCACCTACTTTCTTATTTCTACAAGGTTGATTCTTGTACATATTTGCTTTATGGTCCATGGGAGCCCCAATCCCAATCATTATGGAAAACACATTTAAATTTCGGAGAATACATACTGAACTATAATTTTTTTTACAAATTCCAAGAGAACTATTTTGGGAAATAATCTCAACTGTATTTTGTAACCTAGTTGATCTTAATATAAAATATTTGAGGTTGTTGTATGGTGTTTTTCAATGTTTAATATTGTTTTTTTGAATTTTCTATTTTTTTTTTAAATTAACTCATTTGCTTGTACAACTATTGATAGATGAATTCAAACTCTTTCTACAAGAATTTAAGACGCTCTTTGATCCATAGTTAAAAATGCACGATAAACTTTTTTTTCCCTGCCCAATACTTCCATTTAAATAAAAGCTACTCTATTCGCTCCTTACATTTTACATGGAAGAATAATTTGTGATAGGACATAGTTCTATGGATCCCACCCTATACTTAAGAAAGAAATGGGTAGGCCCATCCTTCTTTCATTCTTTGGGCCCCTAGAAATAGAGTCAATGAATGACTATATTTCAACATGGCAACTCAGGTGTTGACGTCATGTTCCTATTTAATATTGTGCATATATTACAACTTCTTATATTTGAGAATATGCTTGCATATAAAAATGTTACGTCATATATTTTTTTGTCGATTGCTTATGGGTTTGAGAAAAATTTGTGAGCCGAAAACACCCTATTAATTGGAACATGGTTTACATTTGGACCACACATAATCTATTAAGATAAATTAATATGAATACTATTCAAATAAATATAAACAAATTCTCTTTAAACTTGAACCTGACCTTGTTGATCTCCAAGTATATTACATAGCTGAGACTAAATGTTCGTTTCTCCCTTTCTTTTCCCTCCTCTATACTTACCCATTTTTCCCTTGTCTTCTTCCCCTCTATTATCCCTTTTCGGTTCTATACTTAGTCACATTTCTATGATCGTGAGTTCCCGGGTTGGTGGACTGACAGATGCTCATCTCCATCTATATCGTCACATCATGAGCCCGACCGATCGCTGTCCCTTTCAATACTTAGACAATTATCTGACCGCGGGGTCCCGGGTTAGCGCTATCAAACTCTTATGCCCCGTGTTCCGTGATATACATCTTGCACCCAAAACTTATATGATCAACAATTTGACCCCAGACTCCTCGAACTCACAAGCTTCACTATACTCGGGTTCACAAAAGTTTCAAACCATTTATTGCTCCCTTCCATCCCCACCACATTCGTGCCCTTCCTAATGCACATTCATTATGTTTTTACTAGTGACAACTCACCACACAGGTTCGAAAAGATTGGCATTAATAAACGAACAATAGATGTTGTTGTGTGAGATACTTACCCATTTTTCCCTTTTCTTCTTCCCCTCTATTATCGCTTTCTATTTCTATACTTAGTCGCCTTTCTATGATCGCGGGTTCCCGTGTTCGTAGACTGACAGATCCTCATCTCGATCTATATCCTCACATCACGAGTCTGACCGACCGTCGTTCCTTTCCATACTTAGCCAATTTTATGGCCGCAGTTTCTGGGGTTGGCGCTATCGAACTCTCATGCCCCTTGTTTCGTGATATACATCTTGCACCCAAAACTTCTGCGATCTACAATTCCACCCCAGACTCCTCGAACTCGCAAGCTTCACTCTACCCGGGTTCACAAAAGTTTCAAAGCATCTATCGCTCCCTTCCATCCCCACCACCTTTGCACCCTTCCCAATGCACATTAATTATGCTTTTACTAGTGACAACTCAACACACTGGTACAAAAAAATTGACATTAATAAGCGAAAACTTCGAGGACATCTCTCATTAACACGCATTAAACTGTGATTTACGGGAGTCAGAACGACCGCCGTTCCTTTCCATACTTAGCTAATTTTATGACCGCCGGTTCTTTGGTTGGCGCTATCGAACTCTCATTCCCCGTGTTCCGTGATATACATCTTGCACCCAAAAATTTTGTGATCTACAATTCCACCCCGGGTTCCTCCAACTCGCAAGCTTCACTCTACCCGAGTTCACAAAAAGTTTTAAAGTATTTATCGCTCCCTTCCATCCCTGCCACCTTTGCACCCTTTCCAATGCACATTAATTATGCTTTGATTCGTGACAACTCACCACACATGTTTGAAAAAATTGGCATTAATAAGTGATAACCTCGAGGACATCTCCCATTAAAACACATTAAACCGTGATTTACGCGAGATTATATTATCATATATCTTCTTCACATGTTACGTTTCATATTACTTTATGGAAAGATTCCATTTCATATTAATTACTTTATTCCTACCATGTTTTTCTCGGTAGATTCTTTTACAATAATTGTAAATTAAATTATAAGTTATATCTTAAATTAGTATTCAATGAAATTTCAACATAGGTTTTAATATATAT
>ML803042.1:83595-99060 GCA_009831015.1 Picea engelmannii
CAGGGGATAATTGTCCTTCCTTGAACTTCTGTTCAGGTTCCTGAAATCGACACAGAGTCTGATCTCTCCACTTTTCTTCCTTACCGGGACCAAATTGGCCACCCAATCCGAATACCTCAAGGGGACAATGATCTGGGCATCCAGCAGTTTCTTTACCTCCCTCTCCATGACAGGCAGCAACATGGGATTTATCTATCTCAGCTTTTGCTTGAAAGGCTTAGCCTCCTCTTTTAGTGGGATCTTGTGCTCGATGACCGATGTGTCATAAGTTTTGAGGTCTTTGTAGGTCCATGCAAACACATCAGCAAACTCCCTCAGCAACTTGATATATTCGATCCTCTGCCCCTCGGTCAAACTTCTTGACAGCTTGAAAAACTTTGGTTCCTCAGGTGTGCCTATGTTGCATTCAACTATGTCATCATAATCACCTGAAACCTTACCTTTTACTACCACATCATTCCCGTCGAACAATATTTCTAACGGGATCAGTCCTCTCAGAATGTGATTTCCCGGTAGCTGAATGATCTGGTGATCAACAATCCTATTCACAAATTCCTCAGGGTGATGGTTGTCTTCCTCTTCAGGATCCTCATCTATGCGCATTGTGGAAAAGTCATCAATGGACTGGAGAAATTTCTCAATTTCTTGATCATCTTCAAACACCTTCCAATGTTTGACATTGTCTGGTATAGAAGGTCTGTATTTTATTTCCACATCGGACCTGGAAGTGGGAAGCATAGGAACTTCGAGCACACTAGCTGTGAAAGATAAACAGTCGGCCGAGGCATTTTCCTCCCTTGGAATGTAGGAAATGTTAAAGGCCAGGAAGGAATCTTCAACAAGGTCCCATACCTCGTTCCTGTAATTCCTGAGCCGAGGATGCTTAGTCTGATAAACATTTTTTACCTGCTGGACAATCAGTTCTGCATCACCAAACACAACCACCTCCTTGATTTCCATTTCTTTTGCAGCTCTTAATCCCAGAACCAGAGCTTCATACTTTGCCACATTATTGGTGACCTCGAATTCTAACCTGTATGACAGAGAGATGGTCTCATGACAAGGTGATATAAATATCACTCCGGCACCGGCACCCATACTGGAGGAAGCTCCATCAAAGAACATCTTCCAAACAGAGGAAGTTGGAGGGGAGGCCTCCTGATTGAGGATGGGTTGCTTCCTGATCTGCAAAGAAGCTTCAGGGGTGTGGGTGAGCTATAGTAAACTGGAGCCTAAATCGGTGTCCAAGGCATAAATGGGATGATTGGTAGGGTTGGCCTCGTCACTGACAATGTAGGCTAGCTGGGCTTCTCTGTATAATCTTCTATGTTCCCCCCAAAAGACCGGAATGGTGGCATAAGTGAGGTCCATCTGCAAGTTTCCCCCCAGTCTCTTTATCCAGGATCTTGACAACATCATGCCAAACTTAGGGGGGACATCAGCTACCACAATATCCATGACCATACTCTTCATGGGCAGCTAAAACAAAGAAACTGCTAGGTCCTTAATTACTCCCAAACATTGAACCCTCCTGGAGTCAAACGAATAGAGGTCATGATAGGCTCGGGTGGCTTCCAGTCCTAATTCTTCCATGACGGCTTTGGGCATGAGTTTATGGGAGGCCCCTGAGTCCATAAGGCAGTTATGAAGTACCTTGTCATGTATGTTCAGGGAGGTGTAGAAAGGAGGGGATGAATCATCTCTGTCTTCTACCATGGGACCTAGGACAACTGCAGGCCTTTCATATTGGAGGTTTATAGAGTCTGTGAGGGGGTATGAGGCTTCGGACTTTAACAGCTCAGAGAAGCGCTTTTTGAATTCCCCGTGTTTAATAAGCTCAGTAAGTGGCACATGAATTCTTACTTTTTGAATTTCATGTTCGAAATTGAAAGAAGAAATAGGCTTTGGGATTTCTCTAATTTCAGGAACATGATTATGGACAATGGGGGAGAGGGGTTGAGCCTTCTTACCTCTGTCTGCCACTTCATCAACAGGTTTCTCTATTCTGGTGGATGGCTTAGGAACGTCAGGTGCTGTTTCTCTTTTGTCAGACCTCAGATTGTATCTACCTCGACCACCACTAGCTTTGTCTGCTTTGCTCAATTCATTCAGTTGACCATCCATGAGAGACTCTTCATAAGATGATTGGGTCAGATGAGGGAAAGGGGGAGTGAATTATACACTGTGGATTTTAGGCTCAGGCTCGTCTGCTTCCCCTTCTTCTTCATCAGCCACAAAATTGTTCTGGAAGGGGGCCTGAATTCTTTGGTCATCTCTGTCTCTCTCCTTCTCTCTGTGCATAGTTGGAGGAGCGAAATTATTTGTTCTTTTGAAACCTCCTTTATTTTCGATGTTCTGAGGGCCCTTGTACATTTGTTTCCTTTCCACCTTTAATCTCTCCATCTCTTCCTTAAGAATTTTCATTACTCGGGTCAGCTCATTTACTTGAGGGTGGGACAGTGATGGGCCGAAAGTTGATGCTTCCGATTTTTCCTTTCTTTTGTCTGTGTCGGCTTGGCTTCTCAGTCTGTCAGCTGCCAACATGTTGGATTCCACCTCTATAGTTGCATCTTGCATCTGAGATAAAGAGGTGGCTCTTCTTTCTCTTAACATGAGACAAAAATCAGGGTCGAATGCGCCAGCATATGAAATTTGAGCAGAGGATTCTGAGGGTTTAATCTCTGCAGGAATCTTGTTGTACATTTTATTAAATCTTTTGGAGAAGTCTGAGATAGACTCCCCTTCGATCTTCCTCAGAGACCCAAACTCAGTCATGTAATACATATAATCTTTTCTGTCTCCCCACTGCCTCAGGAAAACGCTATCTAAGGCTTCAATGCCAGCAATAGATCTAGGGGCCAGTCCCCGGAACCATTTCCTCACCTCCCCATCAAGGCTCTGGACAAAGACTCTCATCCAGACATCTTCACTCTCAATATTCAAGTTGTCTGCATAGATGTAAAAGGCAACTAGGTGTTCTTCAGCAGTTACATCTCCCTCACCACTGAACTTGGGCATGTATTTCAAATAGTCTCCAGCAGGGAGAGGGTTCAGAGGCTGGGGTAGAATCAAAGGAGCATATCTGGCAGCAACTATGGCATCCATTCTGTTCGGAGGGGGATTAACACCAGCCATAGGGATATTAGGTATAGGATAACTTGGAGGAGAAGGATTATGAACGGGAGATGTCGGAACAGAGATTCTTGGAGGAGACAATGGAGAAAACAGAGAAAAAGCCAAGGGACCCGAGTGTGCAGACGCTTCCCTCTGAGCAGTAGTAGAGATAAGAGGAGGGGTGGTGAAATATTCTGAGAAATGTTGGTGTGAAGACACAGCTTTCAAGGAAGGGGGAGTGACAAGAATTTCTCCCTCTGACGCTAGACTAGGAGGAGAAAAATCAGCAGGAACACTCCCGAAATTTAGAGAACGGGGGACTTCGAAAGAAGGACGACTAGGAAGCTGTGAATAAGAAAATGGAGTTCTCACAGAAGGGGAGGGCATATTACCTGTTTCATCGACGGAAACTTCTTTTGCATATCTCTTTCCCTTTCTGCGCACTGCTTCTGCATCGTCTTCTGGTGTAGCTAAAGGCAAGTGTGGGTTAGACCTCGTATGTCTGCCTCTCAAAGCCACAGTTGATAGTGTGGGTTCTCCTCAGTGGAGTCATCACAATGGAGTCGCCAGGTTCACAGCAGCAATCTTCAAGTTCTGATATCTGATGCACCTTCAGAATCAAATGATCTTTGTCGTTCAATCCCAGGGAATATATTCAACATCGTCCCCAGCAACGGCGCCAGAAATGTTGGCGACGGAAGTCACTCCTGGATCGCTTGCAGGAGCAGAGCCCGACACCATCAGTTTAATGTCACGGTTTGTTTTAAAGGGGTGATCAAATGGAGGAAAGCTCAAGGAGATATCACTCTAACTCGGGGACTGAGTCTGGTACATATGGTGACAAAGGAGGTCTTGATTCCAACTTCAGCCAGTGGGTTGATAAAAGGGTGAGAAGGTGGAAGACTTAGTGAGGAAGATGAACAAACAGCTTTGGGAAATCAGGCTTACGGCTATTCGTAGAAGAAAGACACTGAAGGCAAGATCCTGTTGGTTCAGGGTCTCAAGAAACCGAGGAGGACTCGACTAGATCCTCCAATTCCAAGTCACTCAGTGCTGGGAAAACCACAAGAACTGGCTAGAAAGATTATAACTGCTACAGTGATCCTACCAACATCATCCTATAACAGTTGTAGCTCGACTGGATCCTCCAATTCCGAGCGCTTCTAACAAAGTGGAACAAAGATGTAAAAGAAACTGGCATTCATCAGGCAAGAAGTCTCAAAAGTGCATACATGACCGGAGTATCAGTGCTTCATTAAAGATTTATAACCGGGAGCTCAGCTCAACCATCGATAGATACGAAAATGGCGAAAACGCCTACATATAATCAAACTAACAACAGCAACAAAATCGAGACGTAGCATTGAAAGCTTTGCGTCTGCATGGTCTCTGACAACACGGAGCTGCAATCTTTGAATGGTCGTGCAACTTATGGCAGACGCAATCGATCTTCTGACAGTTTCTTCGGCGACTCGATGTGCCTTTAATTCATTGCAGGACCTTCCCATTATGGCAGAGACGATGTCTAACCACCATCAACCACTTCAATAACTGCTTCTTGGGATTGAGGACGATCTGGCCAACTCAGCACCTTGGAGTAAGGAAGGCTTCTCGTGCTGCCGCCTAGGATAACTGAAAGGCTTGGTGGATAGACATGGTGGTCAACGCGGAGAACAGGGCGCATGGTAAAAAGAGGGGGATGGTGTCAGATTATGAGGATGTGGAAGAGGAGTGGCGAGGTGTGAGGAGGGTGACAGAGGATGGTTTATGGCGAAAGGCCTTGGGAGGAAAGAGGGAAGGCGAGAGATAACGAACCCACCTTTTGGTGAGGGGCCGACGTGAGGGACACATGGCGAGCGACAAATGGATGACGAGAAGGAGGAGGGACCATGTGGACCGAAGAGGGGGGTGGAAGAGTGACACATGGCAGCATGAGATAGGTGGAAGAGGACATCATGATGAGAGAAGGGCCCACGCTGGCTAAACCCAGAGTGGCTGAGTAGGATGAGGTTATCCAAGCACCGTTGATCCGGGCGCTGAGATCTCGGTCGTTGAAAGTTTCTCTATAGATTCCGGACCCCCCCCCCTCCGCTTAAAGGTAGAAAGGCAGGGGGGGTCCGGAATGGTCTTCATCACCGTTGATCCGGGTGCGCCAATATGAACCATTGGAGAGTTGCGCCCGCGATTCCGGACCCCCCCCCCCCGCTTAAATTTCAACAAGCAGGGGGGGGTCCGGAATTCGCTGTGCGCCGTTGATCTGGGCGCGCGAATCGCGACCGTTATATTTTGCACATGGTTTACCGCGGGCGTATTATCACCCAAGACTTAGGACAAGTGGGTTTTTGACCCAATCTTTTGCATTCTACCCCCCTATACAAGAAATATCACTAACACTACCTTGTCTTTAAGGCTTGGAATTTTCCAAAGTATAAATTAGTTTTGAGTTTATGGTTGTTGGTTGGAATCCTTTTTATTATCGGATGAACAACTCTCTTTCATTTCCATGCTTTTCAAAATCGGAACCTTAACAGAAAACGTGACTAGTTGTTGTTCCTTGGCTATTAGGTTAAGAAATTTTTCTCCTTCCTTTTTTCCAAATTGACATGGGAAAACCTTGTAAAAAGAGGCTTCCACAGACCCTTAATATGTCATCTCTGCAAAATCCAGAAGGAAACAACAGACCACCCTCTGGATGAGTGCACCTATGCAACTGAGATCTAAGACTGGGTAGCAATGGGATTCCACCAAACAGATAGGGTAAAGGGAGATATTACAACTACTTTAGAGAATTGGAAGGCACTCTACAGTGAAAATGAAGTGGTTAACCTATGTTGGGGGTTAACTCCCGGAATGGTCATCTGGGAAATATGGAAAGAAAGAAACATGAGACTCTTTAAGAATGAAAGTTACCCAATCTCTAAGATTGTGGACACTCTCAAAACACAATTAAGGGAGACAGTGCAGAGCAAGAACTTTACTTGCCAAAAACGCATGACGTCTCCCCATGATCTTCGAATCCTTCTCTGGTTACAATTGAAAGATTGGAGCCTTGACTTACCTGCCCCTCATGCACCGCGTATTATCAGTGATGTCAAGACCTGGTCCCTGCCTAAGATAAGCTTCTTGAAATTGAATTTCGATGGTGCATCCAAAGGAAACCCTGAAAAGGCCGGAGCAGGGAGAGTTTTCAAAGATAGCGGGGGGGATATTATCCCCCTATATGCAGCTAGCATTGGAAGAACCAAAAACAATATAGTTGAGTCCAAGGGTGATTTTAATAACCCCCCCTAAATTTATATATATAATAAATGGGCGAATCCCCATGATACATAGGAAAAGTTGAAGGCTATTTTATCAATTATATAATATGTATATATAATGTTTTGGCGAATCTTTTAGTCAATTATATAATCTTGTAAAATATTAGCGAATCTTTCACTGAATTATAAAATCTTGGAAAATCTTGGAAAAATTTTCACTGAATTATAAAACCTTGTAAAGTCTTGGAATTTTTTTTGATAAAGTATAAAACCCATATATAATAATATGGAAATGTATTCATTAAACTATAATATACTCATTTATATATTTGGAAAAATAAGCATAGTTTGTCCATCCTTTAGACAATGTTTCAAGCATCAAGGGTTTTGTTTGTCAAGGTTTTTCCAAGGGCTTACATAACATCAAGGATGGGAACTAGGGAAGAGTGTTCCAAGGGCTTACATAAGGAAGGAGTGGAATGAACTGTTGGTTTTTATTCAAAGGTATATAACATGTGAGGGAAGGTATAATTCAACTTCCATGTATCACATTAGATTATTGGAACATTTCACAGGTACTCAACCACTCAATATTCCCTATTTTCTTTGGCAAAGCCTCGTAAAAATGTCTAAGAAGGTCAAATACAATCATGCTAAGGCTGAGACCAGAATTTTTCATTGTGGTTTGATTAAATTACTCATCATTGAAGAACTAAAGAAAAGGCAGAAAACATGGGGGTATTTTTTGTTTTAGTCTGAGTTCACCTCTGAAGAAGATCCTGAGAATCCTCTTGGAAAGAAGAAGAGAGTCAATAAAGGAAAGAATCGTATTTCACCTGATACAACAGAGGCATCCACCAACATGAAAAGGAGAAGGATAGATTTCCTCGATAATCCTAAGGATGAAAACATGGTCAGAATGAAAAGAGCTAAAGTGGTTGCTTGGAAGGAGAGGCTTAAGGAATATAGAGTGCTGGAAATATTAATGAAGAAAGAGAATGCTACCTTGAAATCCCAGATTGTAATAGTTTCCTCACAGAAACACAAGTTATGAAACTATCGATCCATATAAAGACCAACAATTAGTTTCCCTTGGCAATGTGGGATAATCCCCACTACATGAAAAATGAAGCACCAAGGAATGATGGAATCAGGATGCCAGACTCGAGTAGTAAGTACCTTGTCCAAGCGTTGAACCCATCAGGTCTCATCTACCAGTGTCTAGAGAAAGAAGATTAGCTTTGAAAGAAACTTCATGCCTATTATCATTCAAAGGACAAGGGCTTATATTTAACAAATGTTGGTTACCATAGACACACTTTCCTTTTCGACTGGTGTTTTCTCGTTGCAATACAAGCAATGGAACAACTTGTTCTTCCTCCCGGATTTGATAAAAATGAGTATGGACATTGGATGCCAATGTTTTCCTTTGAAAGAAACTTCATGCCTATCATCATTTAAAGGAAAAGGGATTCTCTTTAAAAAATGCAGGTTACCATAGATGCACTTTCCTCGCCAACTCTTGTTCTCTCATTGAAATACAAGCAATTCAACAGTTCGTTCTTCCCCTTGGATTTGAGAAAAATGAGTACGGACGCTAATGTTTTCCTCTCACAACAATTGTGAGATAGGATTCCATCAAAACAATATTACTTAGAGTTGTTGATAATTCCATTGGTGGCATTTCCATTTCAGGGAAAAGAGGGATTGCCAAGATAGTAATGGCACCTGGATTGCATGTTATACTTCTATCTATTGGAGTTATTGTGGGATCTATGGACAAATTTGAACTATTGTGTCCTGAAGAATGGGAAAGAGTACTAGCGAACTGATTAAAGTATAGTGCTAATAGTACATTGAAAACATTTGAAATATCACAAAGCATCCACAAAGCATACTCGATTCTTGGAAGAATGTTGTGACATAAAAAACTATTGCTAACAATGGAACCAAAGCCACAAAGTCAGAAGATAAGAAGTTCAAGTCTATTTAAGTTGAGGATAATGATGTTAAACCTGAGTATTTTTCAAAATAATTGATCAAATTTTACAGTTGGAAAATAAATGGCATATCAGGTGGCAGAGCATTTGGTGGAAAAATATCCAGAAAAGATGATTTGGAATCTCTCCAAATCTGAGTTGAAATATTTCTTGATATGTATTTGTGGTCAAAGGAAATCAAGTAGCTCTAAATTTGAAGGAAATCATCCAGCGTTCAATTAGAAACATATTCAATATTGTCAAAGAGGATTATCATTCAAATCATTTTAGCATCCCATGTTCAAATAAGAACTTGTCGAAGACACATTCCTATGCCAGATGAAAATAGTAATGGGAGCCATCCTTGTTTTTTTTACTAAGGGGATTGGTAACTACTAACTGGACAGAGTGACCTGGGTTAGGTCCGATATCAAAATGACATAGACTATAGTGAGGTGAACAAGGCATAAAGAGAGACTACAATCCAATCATATTGATATTTTTTTGTTATTACTGATAGAAGGTATGCTTTCCTCCTGAAACAATTGAAATATAGGTTGAGGAATCTGATCAGGATTGACAAAATATTATTTTCTCCAAAACTGTACAGTAACCAAGTCCAAATAGATACTGTCACATGATCCATACTGAAATTATGATCACATGGACTAGGAGGTAGGGGCCTTCTTTACAGTAGGTTGTTAAACCCCTTATCCTCGCTAGATAATAAGCTTGTTACCCCAAGCAAGGGATAGAGGAAAGCTAAAGAAGGAAAAATATATCTTTTTCCTCTTCATCGAGATTCAAGAGTGCCATAACTAATTTTAATCCTTCTTTTTATGTCCGAAGGAAGTACTTTAGATATTTTTTACAATTGAGATTTTGAATAATCCAAAGAATTCTTTCCATGAAATAGTGCACCAATGACTTTCATAGATAAGGGGAACCCATCACAAGCATCCAAAAACTATCTAAATACAGAATGTGGCTAGTGGAAGGCATGCATGGTAATAATATTTTGAGAATGTTTTCTGTTGAGGCTTGTCAATTTGTAAATGGACGACCCTCCAATTTCTAAGATGGTAAAATAATTGTTATTGCAAGAAATAACTAAAATTAGGCTACCATCGTGAGGGGAAGTGAAGGAAAGATGTCCCTAGGGCCTAACCAGTGAAAATAATGTATGCAACTACTCACCATGATCCACATCATCTAAAATTATTGGGTTGAAAACATGAGAGATGGCATCTGAACATCACTATGCCTTCATTGATGCTGTACATTAAATGACCCTCTCCAGTCAAATCCTTGTAAAGTTTCCTTTGTAATGATGTTAAAGAGCTCTTAGCTACAACTTCTCTTATGTAAAACAAAAAGCAGGACTGATTGTGGCTCATATGACTTTAGCTAGTGACAATCACTACATCATGGATGCCAAGTTGAGGTAGAGGGTCCAACTTGAATGCAATGGGACCCATTTGATGCATCGTGGTATAGGGATCATATTGAATGGGCTTGAGCTTATGATGTTGATTTTTGAAGCACTACTTGTCCAAATGCAACCTGTTATTCCTCAAATTGCATTGCATTTTGAATATGTTCTTGATCAGATCTTCACGAAAAATATATGTTCCAGTTTTTCCTTTGGCACCAATGACAATTAAAAAATTCATAAAGTGTGTGCAACGAAACAATTCTTTGCATTTTCTAGAAGATATTATCACCTTGATGGAACATCAGTCGCCCTAAATTGCCATTTTGAAATCAAGCTAGAAAGTTTGTCATTGATAGGCCCTTGCAAGGCCCATTTAGTATCAACACAGAATCTCCATGAAGATATTTCAGGGATGTCCTAGGTAGTTTAGCAGTGGAAAAAAGATATTGATATTAGAAGCATTTGTTTTATTTTACTGGTGCATTGATCATACTATGGATAATCCCTTTGATATGACAACCTGTAGGAAAGGAGTTTGAGTGATTATGGAATAGATTTACT
Organism: Picea engelmannii; assembly: GCA_009831015.1. Taxonomy (NCBI): domain Eukaryota; kingdom Viridiplantae; phylum Streptophyta; class Pinopsida; order Pinales; family Pinaceae; genus Picea; species Picea engelmannii. The sequence continues at coordinate 93,945 of ML803042.1, forward strand.
TTATGAATCTGCAAGGAAGTTTAGTAGAATGAACTCTTTAAGGAAGCATTCCAATCAGCTACAACAACAAGGTAAACAACCAACAATCGTAAATCGGATCTGTGATTTGTTTTATGGGTCTGCAAGGAAGTTTACTATCATGAACTCTTTAAGGCAACATTCCAATGAGCTGCAGCAACAAGGTAAACAACGAGCATTCATAAATCAGATTTGTGATGCATCTCCTAGTCCATACGTCAACCATTTTGAGCTGACAATTCTTCATGATATCTACTAGTTAGATCATTTGCAGCAGTTCTGGATCATCCCTTTGAAAATATGGTAGTAGAAACAATAGTAAAACACATTAATGAAGCTCTGTAAATCACTGAAGATACAATCTTCTTACCCAGAACTCAATTCATGACAACAAGGTATGTCTTTGAGGAAGAATTCATAAAGCAAGATGGTCTTTCTTTCTTACACTGGTACTACTACTAGCTCTTATTTAATTCGCCCAGAACATGTGAGCTTGGGTTTCCTGCACATCATGATTTCATAATGGTAACCTTACATCTGCAAGTAATAAATTTCATGTAGAAGAAATTTATCCCAAGGGCACAACAACCATGCCAAGTTCAGTCCAGATTTGTGCCCAGTCTTTTTCAGTAGTTTTAAAAGACATTTTTCAATTTTCATTTAGGGGAATGCCCTTTATACTTCTGTTTTTTGGAGGATTTGGTTACAAATTGACTGGATCCACATATATCATGAAAGTAAGGTGTTCCACTAACAAAATCATCACGGGAAAGGGTAGTTACTCTTGGTTGCATGGCCAAGGGAAAGGGGGTCTTATCACCCACTTACATGGCTTGGATGAGGTCTCTTCTGGAAACTTTCCTCTTCCAGTGGACACTAGCCCAATAGGATGCCCTATCATTTTCTTAGTATTGTTCATTGCATCCACAAAGTATTGTTCTCTACTCTAGAAAGCATTTGGAAGCTCTGCAATACATTGCATCGTTATTTTGTCAATAATTTCTTATAAAACAAACTCGCCATTAAGATTTGCATGCTTACATATCTTCTTAATATTCATCAACTGTTCAATTGATTGAGGGATCATTTATGGAGATGGATCCTATTGATCTGGTTTAACCCTCTCAGCATATTCAAATTTCACAGGAATCTGAATAGATTCATTCCCTACATGCAATGTAACAGTGTCTTGAGCTATAATAAAAGGTAACCAATGATTCACAAAGTCATGCCCTAACAAAACATCACAACCCAAAATAATAAGTAAATAGTGTACAGTGAATTTCTCTGCCATTAAGAATGATAGGAAGTCTCTCAGATCGATGTTTGATATATTATCATCTCATGATTTATAGCCCTGAATCCGGTTTCATGCTGTTCCCAGAAATATTGAAGGATAACATTATACCTAGCAGATGAGATCATTGGTCCTGTGTCTATTTGTGCATCTAGCTAATATAGCTTGTATCAAAAAAAAATTGAAGTGATAGTAATGACAAGCCTATCTTTTAATCTGATAATTCTTATGCATTAACAATGTCTTTCAACAGAGTCATTACTTATCTGTTCTTGAGGGAAAACCTCAAGAGATTCATCTGGAACATGTGCCAAAACAATGGCTTCTCTTTGCTGCTCTGTCCTTTCTAGTCATTCTTCTTTTGAGTCAGATATTGTAGGAGATTTTTCTTGGTCCTCTAGTAATGTTCTTATTTCCTCTTGGTCCTGAGCAATACCCTATTTTAATTCAGCCATAAGCATAAGCTTTTGTTGCATAGTTTCCTACAACTGAAATATATTTTCTGCCCTTTGTCTCCTATGCATCCTTGCTTGAATAGTGTTGGGATGGTATTGTTGGTAATGAGTATAGAGTGTATCCATTGGCTAAGGAAAACATGAATGAGGATTCTTCTTTCTATGTGTGGGAACCTTGGGGGATTTAGAAATAGGTTTTGACAAAGTGGCTACATCAATCACCATGTTCCACAAGTGTAGATTAGAAAGTTGAACAGTGAGCTAAGAGATGTAAGAAGCATGAAACCTTTGATGGAGAAAATGATAGCGAGAGACATAATTTTTCAAGCCGGAGGGAATGAAGACTAGCTAACATGGCTTCTTCTAGGGGTTCACTATGGAGCATTTTAACAGATAAAAAATTAATGTCGGGAAATTCATCAGGAGAATGTGTGTCATTTTCAGAAAGAGAAGTTAAATAAGTACAAGATGAAGGAGACTATACACTAGATTCAGAAGAATAAATCAAAGGAAAACTGAATTCAGGATCAAAGTCTAGACTCTAAAGGAGAATGAGAAAGAAGATCCCAGTCTGTTGGATCCAATGTTGCAGAAAATACTACTGCAACCTTCTTGCCAAATTTAGTCCTGGTTTTCTCAGGACACTTGGATGCCCAATGTCCTTTTTGTTTACAAATAAAACACCTGCCTTATTTCCTTTTGTTGGGTCGATGTCAGACATAGGATGTTCTTTTGCCTAGATACTCAACAGAGGGTGTCTATCTCTTGTATCTATGCCTTAAAGGTTTACGTTTTTTGCAGGAGTAACTGGCATACCACTATTTGTAGGGATGACCAAAAGTAGGTTTGAGGGAACCTATTGCAGTGTTTACTTATAAACATCTAATGATGCTTGAGTGATTTTGCATATTTCTTTTGAACACATTGCCTTTGAATTGTTCTAACAATAATATCATCCAATGATGCTAATGACTGACTGTCTACTTGCAACTTATGATCAAGCATGTATTCTTTGACAAGCTCAGGAATATGACCTTGCATAGCAGCCAAATAATGGTGAAGGTAGGCAATGTTAGAGGAGTCAACTACCTTGTAGAGAAGCTTATGCATTTCACACTTAAATTTATCCAAAAGGGCTAAATTATAAATTCTTTGAGACATAAATAAGCTAGCATAATGTTCAGTGTCCATTGGGGCTTGGCCAAAGAACTCATGGCTTACGACTTCAACCAATGCAACAATAGTATCAGAAGATTGAGTTACTTTAGTTGTTTTCTCCTGTGGTAATCCATACCACCAGTTTTTTATCATACCTGCGAAACCCCATATTAATCGGAAAGTAAGCTCTTGCCAGGTGACTTTGTCTTTGAGAATAGATTTATGTATGTTAGCCTAGCCTTCCCATGAGGCAATTACATCAGTAAGTTGTCGATGTGTGAGGCAATCTATATTACTTACATGGCTTGGATGAGGTCTCTTCCGGAAACTTTCCTCTTCCAGTGGACACTAGCCCAATAGGACGCCCTATCATTTTCTCAGTATTGTTCATTGCATCCACAAAGTATTTTTCTCTACTCTAGAAAGCATTTGGAAGCTCTGCAATACATTGCATCATTATTTTGTCAATAATTTCTTATAAAACAAACTCGCCATTAATATTTGCATGCTTACATATCTTCTTAATATTCATCAAATGTTCAACTGATTGAGGGATCATTTATGGAGATGGATCCTATTGATCTAGCTTAACCCTTTCAGCATATTCAAATTTCACAGGAATCTGAATAGATTCATTCTCTACATGCAATGTAACAGTGTCTTGAGCTATAATAAAAGGTAACCAATGATTCACAAAGTCATGCCCTAACAAAACATCACAACCCAAAATAATAAGTAAGTAGTGTACAGTGAATTTATCTGCCATTAAGAATGATATGAAGTCTCTCAGATCGATGTTTGATATATTATCAGCTCATGATTTATAGCCCTGAATCCGGTTTCATGTTGTTCCCAGAAATATTGAAGGATAACATTATACCTAGCAGATCAGATCATTGATCCCGTGTCTATTTGTGCATCTAGCTAATATAGCTTGTATCAAAAAAACTTTGAAGTGATAGTAATGACAATCCTATATTTTAATCCGAGAATTTTTATGCATTAACAATGTCTTTCAATAGAGTCATTACTTATATGTTCTTGAGGGAAAACCTCAAGAGATTCATCTGGAACATGTGCCAAAGAAATGGCTTCTCTTTGCTGCTCTATCCTTTCTAGTCATTCTTCTTCTGAGTCAGATACTGTAGGAGATTTTTCTTGGTCCTCTAGTAATGTTCTTATTTCCTCTTGGTCCTGAGCAATAACCTAATTTAATTCAGCCATAAGCATAAGCTTTTGTTGCATAGTTTCCTACAACTGAAATATTTTTTCTTCCCTTTGTCTCCTATGCATCCTTGCTTGAATAGTGTTGGGATGGTATTGCTGGTAATGAGTATAGAGTGTATCCATTGGCTAAGGAAAACATGAATGAGGATTCTTCTTTCTATGTGTGGGAACCTTGGGGGCTTTGGAAACAGGTTTTGACAAAGTGGCTACATCAATCACCATGTTCCACAAGTGTAGATTAGAAAGCTGAACAGTGAGCTGAGAGATGTAAGAAGCATGAAACCTTTGATGGCGAAAATGATAGCGAAAGACATAATTTTTCAAGCCGGAGGGAATGAAGACTAGCTAACAGGGCTTCTTCTGGGGGTTCGCTATGGAGCATTTTAATAGATAAAAAATTAATGTCGGGAAATTCATCAGGAGAATGTGTGTCATTTTCAGAAAGAGAAGTTAAATAAGTACAAGATGAAGGAGACTATACACTAGATTCAGGAGAATAAATCAAAGGAAAACTGAATTCAGGATCAAAGTCTATACTCTAAAGGAGAATGAGAAAGAAGATCCCATTCTGTTGGATCCAATGTTGCAGAAAATACTGCTACAACCTTCTTGCCAAATTTAGTCCTGGTTTTCTCGGGACACTTGGATGCCCAATGTCCTTTTTGTTTACAAATAAAACACCCGCCTTATTTCTTTTTGCTGGGTCGATGCTAGACATAGGATGTTCTTTTGCCTAGATACTCAACAGAGGGCGTCTATCTCTTGTATCTGTACCTTAAAGGTTTACGTTTTTTGCAGGAGTAACTGGCATACCACTGTTTGTAGGGATGACCAAAAGTAGGTTTGAGGGAACCTATTGCAGTGTTTACTTATAAACATCTAATGATGCTTGAGTGATTTTGCATATTTCTTTTGAACACATTGCCTTTGAATTGTTCTAACAATAATATCATCCAATGAT
>ML803042.1:106368-179769 GCA_009831015.1 Picea engelmannii
TAACATCACAGATCCCAAATAGCCCATTCAATCCATTAACTTGTGAGGTAGTCAACAACCTATGCGTGATGTTAAATTGTTGTGTTGCCTCACCTTTCATTGCCCATAACAATCCACTTGGCAGCCAATGCAATCCATTCTGCTTGAATGCTAGTCATCCCAGGGCCTTCCTTTTCACTAGCAATGCTGCAAATATCCAAGGCAACTCGTGGTAGTTTCCCCCCTTGCTTTCCCCACAGAAAAGAGTGTGGAGTGAGTTCTAGCTTCTTATTCCCCCTTGTTGCTACTGAACCTGAGTCACTCCAATGTATTGGGTTGCAGCCTTTGTTTTAACATGTGCAATAAAACTATTTTCTGAATTTGAGCTTACAACCTTATTAGCACCAACATCTAGTCAACATTTTTGTATAAGTTATTCATGTGAAAGTTTCAGGTTGGTTATTGGAATACAATGAGACATTGATGCCACTTCCATTTGAAGAGTTCATTCTCTCAAAGGGCACCACAAAATGTGGCAACATTTTATGTTTGACTCCTAGATTACTAGAACTTTTGCAACAATTTTCATAGCATTTAGGAAATGAATGTTTATTGAGAGGAAAGGTATCACCTATTGGATGTGGAATATGATTACAATTTGTGTTGCATCTTAATCATCTTAACAAAAATATTTTTCTTTGTATCAATCTGTTACTTCCTCTCTTCCATCAATTGGCCAATGGTAGGGTCTCCTTCGTTTTGCATCACTTGCAGATACAAAGACCCAATGGCTTGTGATGAGACAAACCAAATACTATCTCATTAGCAATAGAGTTGACACTAAATCCTTGTTAATAACAATGACTTCCAACAACATTGGGAGTTCTGCTAGGTTGTTTAGCTTCTAGTTGAAAGATAGATAAGTAATGCATCAAATATTGGTCATGAGAGGAGGATATACAAGTCCTGTAGACTACAGTAGAATTGTTCCCAAAGCCATAGAGATAACATTCTTGATCTCTCAATACAAGTTTATTCTTCATAAATAAACTAAAAGGGGACAACATCTTTCATGATTTAAGGAAAACGTTTATCCAAAAACTGCAAATACCTATCAAGAATTTAAATATCTTTAAATAATTTAAATAAATATCTTTAAGGAATTTAAATATGAAGGACCAGGTGAATATTAAATACCTATCTTGAGACATTTGGAAATTTTAGACCCTAGTAATTATTCACTGCCAAAGCCTCGCGCGACACCTTTCGAGTTTCTTCTGCTCTGAACAGGCGGCTCCACTAGGCTAATAACTATAACAAATTCTAGTTTCTTCTGCTCTGAATAGGGAGCTCCACCAACGGCTCCACCACTAGCATCTCTTTCCCTTTTTCCATTCTGTCGAGGGGAAATTAGCACGAAAATTCAATATATGTAAATCGGGCCTTGGGGAATTAGAGATTTTTGGGATGGTCACTAGATAGTGGACTCTGTAGTACTCACGAATGAACTAGACAAGTAACAAAGCTATGATTTTAACCCAATGCATATATGGGCACTGGGCAGATCCCATACAATTTATACCAGGTGGGAGGGCCAAAATGTAGCTACCCAGTGCCCATACCACAAAATCTGGGTGAATTAAACCATAAACCTCGATTTTACCAAATGGCAGGGCGAAGAAGCTATCATAAATTCCCATACTTCTAGAAATTTGGCTAATGGAAGCTTGTCCCTCCAAATTTCAGGGATGAAATATAATTTTTTTTCCTCTATCTCTCCTAAAAACAAGGGCTAACCTTGTACATGATTTTTCCCCTAAAATAAATTACGGGCTAATGATATAAGTTTTAAAAAATCACTTTAATACAAAAAATTCGCCCAATAAAAAATTTGCCCAATAAAAAATTGGAAGCCCCTAAATTTTGCCCATGAGCAAAATTTCACCCCTAAAATCATCTATGGCTAAGTTCAGAGCTTTGGAACAGGGTCTGGATATTGTGATTAGAGAAGGACTAACAAGTGTCATAGTCGAGGGAGACATGGCTCTGGTGATCAACACAACAAAAAAACTTCAGTGTGGAACCAACATTGACAAGGTGATAAGACACTAGCGTCTAGCACAAACTCTACATGTCACGATAGAATTCAGAGGGATACAAAGATAGAAAAATGCACTGGCGGACATATTAGCAAACAAGGGAGCGATTCAGGGGGATGGTATGTTGGACGAGGCGTGGATTGGAATGCCGAGGGGCCAACTCAGATCAGATTGTGAACACTTGGAGACTCTAGATCATAGTGGCAGCTTCATGAACGACAGTCACATCGGGGCTTACATGGGGCAGTTGGACCCAGTGTGGGACCTAGGAGGAGAATGAGTATCCTAACACTTGGCCCTCATATATCATGATGAGATTAAATGGGATAGAGAAAGGAAGGAAGGTGGATGTACAAACCAATAGCATGGATATAGAGGCCAAATTGGGAGATAGTCTGGGAAATATTAATGGATTTCATGAGAAGAGAAGGACAGGAATGATGGAGGATAACATTGCATGGATCTCGGCCCCTAGGACAAAGTACCAATCTAGAAAGACAGATTGTAGATATCGCAGGAAAGGTTACGATTATTTGAGGGCTAAGGGGATAATAATGGCAAGAAATGCCTCACCGGCACATCACTGTGATCGTATTCTCCACCTCATGGAACGATTAGTAGGAGGTACGGGTACCTGGGGGAGAAATCGTTATAACCAGAGTAATCGCAAACATGCCCACAACTTGTCGCATTTATCCCCCCACAATAGTAACAGTTCCAATATTAGCTTGGATCAAGGGAAGGGCAGAGAGGGGACCGAGAAGAGAGTTAGTAGTAAAATACCAGGAAAGAACAAGGTCATGGCACACTTGAAACACAACATGAGGAAAGGTAAACCCCTCGGGGAGGGAAAGCCAAAACATATCAAGGAAAATTACGAGGATTGAGAATGTTGCAAGGGAAGAAACTAAAATGTACCAAACCTCAGTCTCGCAGAAAGGGAAAGAAGCGGTAGAAAGTTGGGAGGAGGAGATAAAAGTGGAGCGAGGCAGCAAGGAGATGGATAAAATAGCCCATGAAGTAGATTGGATTAGAGACACAAGGATCACCCGCACCAGGGAGACACTCTTGCACAGAACTTTGGAGATGATGTGGGTCACTAATATGCTAATTGGCAAGGTGAAGGTGGACAGAGATGAGACCCGCAAGGAGGAACAGTTGAAGATGAAGTCCTTGTTGGAAGACATACAATGTTGAGTGAGAGGGTTGGAAACCATGTTCAAAATGTTGGTGGACATAGAAAAAAACCAACAGAGTAAATTGGAGAGGCTCACCGCCTAGTTCCACTTGTTCCTAAGGTTTTTCCATCATCTGGACATAACACTAGCAGACGGCAGTGGCGTGCCAACCTAGATACGAATTACCGGGACTACCTCCCCCAAAGAGGACAACAAAGATCAGGAAAGCATAACGATGGAACATTCCCAAGTTCTCTAGCTATGAAGTCTTACCAGTTTTATTATTTTTCCCAAGTACATAAAACTAAGCCAGGAGTTAGTAGGAAGGATGTCAATTTGTAGCTGATTTTGTTAGTCTTGTTTTGTATTAAGTGTTAGTCTTTTGAAAACAACAATAAAACTTGGATTGGATAGGGCTGGTCTGGTTTCCTTTTTGGCTGACCAGTACCCCAACCTTATAGTCTTTAGTCCAGGAAAAGACAATATGGTGTTTTTTTGTTCTGGTTTCCTCTTGGAAGAACAACAATGTAGCGCACCTTTTCTGGCTACCAAGGCTTAAACGCTCTTAAAAGAAATTTTTAACACCACTTTGTACATAATTCATACAGACATTATATAATCCACATGCATTTAAACAAATAAACACATTTAAGCTCAGAGTAAAACATATTATTTACTGCTATAATTAACAATCAATAGCGTTTAATATTAATTCCTATACACAGTGAAATTCATGGTAAGATAAGCAGCACAATCATGCAAACCATGAATAAAGCATAATCAGATACTTATCTTTTAACAGTGGTAGATTCCACCAACCAAGTGCAGGCCTTCCACAAACCTCCTAGCCTTAGACCGCACTGCTCATCAAGCTCAGCAGTGGGTCACCCCCGAGCTGGGACTAAGCTCCACCCCTAGACAAGGAATCCTAGGCTAGGCTGAGGTTACAAGGAAAACAACACACAGCCACAAGGATGGGATTCTCTCCCAGGAACCTCTCACGCTCACTGCCCAGACACCCTCATTCCCCACATTCCTGTTACACCCCAGGAGTATACACATTCTCTGTCACCTGGACAGTCCTTCGGCTGCTAACCTCCCTTGCCTTGGGTTACAGCAACAGACCGGACCAGAAGTCTTCGGGCTCTGTGACAGCTACAGGGTTCCTTCCAGGAGTCCTCTCCTTCCTCTGCGCACTCTCTCACTAGGAGAGAATCGCTCAAAGGCCAACAAGCCACACGCACTCCAGTACTGCGTGGTCACAACAACCCACAAGGAAAATAGACACAGGCTTTCTCAAACTTGTTCAACAATCACAGGATGATCTCACGGTCACGGCTTCGGAACAGAGATCTTACACACAGGCTCGATTTCGGGAAGTGGATGCATACGGATTCTCCAGACACAATACGAGATTTTTCGGTTCAAGCAGAGGTGAAACCGTCTCTTTCAGAATCGATCACAAGCTTCTGGGCTCACAGAATAGAGGTGTACATGGATTTACAGAGCCAAACACAGGCTTTCCAATTGGTTCAACAATGGCGGAATGGTTCAGGGTCACGGCTTCGGGACAGAACCTCCATGCACAGGTTCGATCAGTCGGATAGAGGATGCACACGGATTAGCAAAGACAACACGGGATTTTCGACTCTCAGGAACGCATGAGGATTTCTCTGCAGGGGTCGGGTTGGTTGTATTATCTAAGGCTCTGTATGCATTCAGGAAATCGGGTAGAATGGAGGAGGAATCCTTTTCACGGCTTATCCTGGTTGTTTTATTCGCATGCGCTAGGGTTGAAACTTGTCACCCATGGAATTGCATGTGTTCCACCAGCACGCATCACCCTTGTACATCCTCCCCTGGCCAGAAACTTAGGATAAAACATAAAATGCACATGTCTTTTTGGAATAATATTAAAATATTATTCCCAGGTTTAAGCCCCCTAGGCTAAACACTTATCCCCTTTTCCCACCTTCCAACCCCTAATCCCTTGCCTTCTCTGTGGAAGCTCAGTCCCCCTTCACTCATTCATCATGGTCGATCTGCACCTGGCAGTGTTTACAATTTTATTAAATGTTCTGCATACATACAAGTACAAAATCAGGCCCTTGGCCTCCAACCCTTAGGCTCTCTGGCCTAACAATCACATAAGCCCATCGGCTTATACAAACTTGGCTCACTAGCCTATAACACATATTTACAATTCATTTCATACATCAGATTTACAACTAGGCTCAGCCTTGGGGACATTACAATCCCCCTCCCTTATTTTTGCACTGTCCTCAGTGCAACTTTACACAGCATCTGCAAGCTTTTCAAAAAAATTCAAAAAGATGTGGGTACTCTGCCTGCATAACATCTGCATGCTCCCATGTCGCATCCTCAGGACCGTACCAGGTCCACTGGACCTTTACAAGTTCTATAGCTCGATTCCGGAGTTGTTTTTTGTTCCTGTCCAATATGCGCACATGATGCACTTGCAGGACACCCTCTGGTTCCACCTGAATCACATTCCAATTGACAACATGATTAGCATCAGGTACATATTTCTTAAGCAGTGAAACATGAAACACATTATGTACAGTAATAGATGCAGGTAATGCAAGCATGTATGCAACTGGCCCAATCCTTTCCAGGATCTCAAATGGCCCACAAAATCTTGCTGCCAATTTGGCGCAACTTCCTAACTTCAGGGAACTCCTGTTAGTCTTCACTTTCATGAAAACATGGTCACCCAATTTGTATTCTCTATGGGTTATGTTACTGTCAGCGTAACTTTTCTGCCTATCCTGGGCAGCTCTCAGATTTCGTTTAATCTTTATCATTTGGTCTTCCATCTCTTTGAGCAGTTTAGGCCCAACGACTGCTCTATCAGCTGGATTATCCCAGCTCACTGGAGTGTTGCACTTTCTTCCATAAAGTGCTTTGAATGGGCTCATCTTCAATGATGCATGATACCCATTATTGTAGGCGAATTCTACCAAATGCAGGTAGTCTTCTCGCCTTGATGGTTTATCCATCACATACATTCTCAGTATGTCTTCTATTACCCTATTCACCCTCTTTGTCTGACCATCAGACTCAGGATGATACGTTGTACTAAAGTTCAGATTCGTTCCAAATCCCTTGAACATTCCTTTCCAGAAATTCGAGGTGAATTTTGGGTCCCTATCAGACACAATTTTCTTAGGAATTATGTGCAAGCGTGCAACTTCTTTTAAAAAGATATCAGCAACATCAACTGCCTTGTGGGTGGTTTTCAGTGGAATAAAATGGGCATCTTTAGTAAGCTCGTCCACCACCACCATGATTGAATCATGTTGCTTTCTTATTCTAGGTAGTCCGGTGATAAAATCCATTGATACCACGTCCCATTTCCATTCAGGAATGGGTAAAGGTTGTAGCAACCATGTTGGGTGCCTATGCTCAGCCTTAACCTTCTGGAACTCCATACATCTGGTGATGTATTCAATGATTTCTTTCTTCATACCCGGCCAAAAATAATGGCTTTTGACTGCTGCCACAGTCTTTTGATATCCAGGATGTCCAGCATAAGCCACGTTATGCATTTCTTTTAGAATTGCCAGCTTCAATTCTCGGACATTGGGTACATACACTCTGTTTTTATACAAAAGTAAGCCATCAATTCCCAAGGTGTAACTTTCCTCGGTCTGTGGTATCTCACGCTACTGTAGCTTTGCTACTAAACCTCTGTACTGCAAATCAGCATTTGCAGCTTCCAAAATTATGTCTTTAATCTTAGTCCTGTACATGCTAATGTTTGTAGCATGTATTTCGTGCACTTTTCTGCTGAGTGCATCAGCCACCTTATTTTCTTTCCCTTTGATATGCTTGATATCAAAGTCATATTCGCACAGAAACTCCAGCCATCTGATTTGCCTGGCATTTAAAGTCGGCTGATCAAATAAATACTTCAGACCGTTATGTTCTGTTCTCAACTCGAATCTTTTTCCCATGAGTTAATGTCTCCATTTCCTCAAGGAGTGGACGATTGTTGCTAGCTCTAAATCATGAGTGGTATAATTCCTTTCATGCTCTTTCATCTTTCGGGACTCATAACAAAGTACAAATCCCTCTTGGCTGAGAACTCCTCCCAACCCCTCCTTACACTCATCGGTGCACACTACGTAATCCTTATTTGAATCTGCAATCTTCAGGATTGGAGCACTGGTTAGCAGCTGCTTCAATCGCTGGAAGATGCTCTCACATTCTTCAGTCCACTAGAACTTATTCTCCTTCCTTTGCAAGGAAGTGATAGAATGAGTTATCCTTGAGAATCTGGCTATAAACCTTCTGTAGTAGCCTGCCAGACCCATAAAAGATCTAACTTCTGCCACATTCCTTGATGCTGACCATTCTCGGATGGCCTCCACTTTTTCAGGATCCACAACGATCCCCTCTTCTGAAATAATATGTCCCAAGTAATGGATCTGCCTTTGATAAAATGAGCACTTGCTCACCTTGGCGTACAGCTGGTGATTTCTCAACACTTGTAGCACCATTCTTAGGTGTTGCTCATGCTCTTCCTCTGACTTGGAATACGCCAAGATGTCATCCAGGAAGACTATGACAAACTTGTCCAAATAATCTCTGAACACTCCATTCATTAAGCACATGAAAACAGCAGGTGCATTTGTTAGTCCAAACGACACCACTGTGAATTCATAATGACCATACCTTGTTCTAAAGGCGGTCTTGCTAATGTCCTCCTCATTTATTCTCACTTGGTGATATCCAGATCTGAGATCTACTTTTGAGAATATTTTCACATCCTTCAACTGATAAAAAAGGTCATCAATCCTTGGCAGAGGATACTTGTTCTTGACAGTGACCTTATTCAACTACCGGAAATCAATGCACATCCTCAATGTCCCATCTTTCTTCTTCACGAATAGGACCGGGGCTCCCCAAGGTGACACGCTGGGGTGAATGTATCCCTTCTTTAGTAGCTCTTCGAGTTGCAATTGCAACTCTTTCAGCTATGGCGTACTCATTCTATAAGGAGCCTTCAAAACTGGAGCTGCTCCCGGCATCAAATTTATAGAAAAATCGATGTCCCTCTTTGGAGGTAGTCCAGATACCTCCTGAAATACGTCCTTAAACTCTTTTAGTACCTTATGTTCTTCCAGATTTGAGATTACATCTCGGGATGCTTCTTCCACCCGAGCTGCAAATAATTGACAGCCTTTCCGGTAACATTTCTTCAGCTGCATGGCTGAGATTTCCCTAACATCCACGGCTTTGGGAATTCCTTGGACTGTTACCTGATTTCCATCTTCATTCAGGCATGTAAACCTCTTGTTACGGCAGTCCAAAAGGGCATGGTGTTAGTCCAACCAGTCCATCCCAATTAAGCAATCATATGAGCCTAAAGGCAGAATGTTCAATTCAGCCTTAGTGCTCATTCCTTTCAAGTCCACTGAACATGACTTAACGAATTCAGTGACCTTCCTTTTGGTTCATGTGGCCAACTTCACTAGCCAAGGATTTTCATGTTTGCTTCTCGTTAGATGCAAACTGTCCACCATTCTAGGATCTACATAACTATGGCTAGCCCCTGAATCAATTAAAATAACAAGTGGTCAGTTGTTAATTGTACCTTCCACTTCAATCATGTGCAATTGAAATTCTGCTTTCTTGTTGTTCAGGGCTGCGTAGATCCTCAGCATTCTGCTGCCCATATCCTCCATTGTTTCAGCTTGCTGAACAGTATGGACAGTTCTCTCTTTATATTTTCTGTGGGGGCAGTCTTTGTATCTATGATTCCCTTTACAGCCCCAACATTCAATAGGTGGCGGTCTTGGCATCTGCTCACTCCCTTTAATTTTCCTAGGCTCTCTAAAAGATGACTGTCCCCAAGGACTGTTCCTGAAAAAGGGGGGCATGTTTCCCTAATTCCTCTGTTCTTTCTTAAACCTCTTCTGGTCATCCCAAGCCTTCTGAAAGGTAGGCTTTTATCTTTGTTGTTCGTATAATAATTTCTCCCTTCTTATGGTTTATTCCATGGTCTTAGGATCGTCATATTGAATCTTGTCACCAATGGAAGGTGGAAGTTCGCTCAGATACCTCTGAATTTTGACAACCTCGTCTTTGATGAACATAACATACTTCAGTAGTTCCAGAAAACTTCGTTCATACTCATCAATGGTCATGCTGCCCAACTTGAGTTCGAAGAACTCCTTCATCTTTCTGTCATGGTATCTTTTGGTCAGGTATTTCTTCTCGAAATACCTCTTAAACTCCTTCCACGTGACCTCTTTCTCTCTAATGTGTTGCACCTGCAAAAACTGATCCCACCACATGGATGTTTTTCCTTTCAACTGGTACATTGCAATTCTTCCTTCTGCATGGGCAGAATAATTCTGCAGTTGGAAGTATTTCTTCATACCCAACAACCATGTTTCAGCATCTTCTTCCTTCTTATGTTCACCATCGAATGTAGGCGGTTTAATCTTGTTGATTTCCCCTTTCAATTCATCTCTTCCAGATTTTCGGTGTTTTCTGGTAGGGGACGGGCTTGAACTGCTGTGTGTCTCCTTTCCAGAATGCTTCGGGGAGAGACGGTAATGTCTGTTACCACTCCTCGATCTTCTTCTCCTCTCAGGGGTTCTGACACTTCTTGATCTGCTTGTGTCACTCCCTTTTTCCAATTTCTTTTATATTCTTTCCAGGCTCTTCAACAATTTTAAGTTGAATTCACCCTGTTGATCCCTGATTTTCATGAGCTTTCGGCTATCAGCTAGGCGAGCCTGGGCATCTTTATGCAATCTTTCGATAAGTTTCATTATATGTTCTTCCTTATCCATCTCTTTTCCGTGCCCATTAGAGTTTGTTCCTTCGACTCCCAGGTTGGCATTCCTTCCTACCCTTTCGTCCTCTATTTCGGAGGCAATCTGCACCTTTTCCCACTCCATACTCGACGTTGGTTAGCTAGAATCCTGACTCTCATTGAACTCTGCACATGCACTATGCAATTCAATTCAAAGTTTTTCAGACCATTAAAACCTCACGAACAATCCACAACATTTATAAACCAATACGAACAAGAACAAAAGACGTTTCGATTCAAATAAGTTTTTTGAGCTCTTGTTCGGCTCTGCAAATTCCGGGACTTTGGAACTTCGGAATCTCAGTCCACGAAGATCCAACAATTAAATCTTCGTAACCAAAGTCACCCTTTCACAACTCGCGATCTCACGAGTTCGTGAGTCGAAGACCCTCGACTCATTTCCTCCAAACGTTGATACCCAAGATGCAACACGGGTATGGCTCCCTCCTCGCTAGCGCCTGCTACACATGACCGTAGGCTAAGGCTAAGTGCTAGAACTTCTTCACCAATTCGCGACTTCGCGAGTTGGAGTGTTGAGCCTTCGTGCTCCTCCTTTGCGAATTCCGAAATCGTGAATTACTTTATTCTCCGGACCCACAGCACAGTTGTCGCCCTTCACCACCGTGGAACGTGGTACGTTCAGGAGGGTCCACGTCACCTTCGGTGACGTCATCGGGTCCCACCACTCTCACCTATCTTCTTGACTCACTGGCACGTGGTACACACCCGTGTGTCCACATCCATTCCAAATGAAATCCAACGGTCAGGTCTTTCTCAGATCTACGGCGTAGATCCTTTCGACGTTTCGGGGTTTCGGGTATCGGGAGTTCGTGCACCCCACATCTCGAACTTCCATCTGCCGAAATCCCAAAATTATGGTTTACTCCTCCGCTGAATCGGACGGTCAACCACCCTCCTACGATCTACGGTGTAGATCGTTTCGGCGTTTCGGGTTTCGGAGGTGTTCACCTTCCTCACTTCCTCTCGCGACTTTGCGACATCCGAAAAGTTTTCGCGACTAACTCGAGCCCGACTCCGCTATATCTAACAGTTGAGCCTTCCTCCCAGATCTACAACATAGATCTTCTCGGGTTTTTCGGTTTTCGGGAGTTTGCGTATTGCAATCCCCACACTCATGTGCAATTCAAAAGGGATTTTAATCCTTGCGCACATTTTCCAGATCTGATGATCACGAGGGCTCACCTTCCCTCCTGAACTGATCCTAAGTCCCCAACACTTCTTGTGTGGATTCCTCTCTCCCTATGGACATAGACTACACCGGCTGCAGTTTCACAACACTGCTATACCTCCTGATCTTATAGGCATGGTCAAGTAACTCCTTGACACTCTGGACCATACCAGGGTCCGAAATTGGTCCTCCAGACACAATTTCTCCTCTCACCCTCGGTCCGAAGACCACTCAACTGGCCCATCTAGGCTCAGTGTCGAAACCTTGGCTCTGATACCAAACTGTAGCGCACCTTTTCTAGCTAACAAGGTTTAAACACTCTTAAAAGAAATCTATAACACCACTTTGTACATAATTCATATAGGCATTATATAATCCACATGCATTTAAACAAATAAACACATTTAAGCTCAGAGTAAAACATATTATTTACTGTTATAATTAACAATCAATAGCATTTAATATTAATTCCTATACACAGCGGAATTCATGGTAAGATAAGCAGCACAGTCATGCAAAACATGAATAAAGCATAATCAGATACTTATCTTTTAACAGTGGTAGATTCCACCAACCAAGTGTAGGCCTTCCATGAACCTCCCAGCCTTAGACCGCACTGCTTATCAAGCTCAGCAGTGGGTCACCCCCGAGCTGGGACTAAGCTCCACCCCTAGAAAATGAATCCTAGGCTAGGCTGAGGTTACAGGGAAAACAACACACAGCCACAAGGATGGGATTCTCTCCCAGGAACCTCTCACGCTCACTGCCCACAGACCCTCATTCCCCATATGCCTGTTACACCCCAGGAGTATACACCTTCTCTGTCACCTGGACAGTCCTTCGGCTGCTAACCTCCCTTGCCTTGGGTTACATCAACAAACTGGACCGGAAGTCTCTGGGCTCTGTGACAACTACAGGAGTCCTCTCTTTCCTCTGCGCACTCTCTCACCTGGAGAGAATCGCTCATAGGCCAACAAGCCACACGCAGTCCAGTACTGCATGGTCACAACAACCCATGGGGAAAATAGACACAGGCTTTCCCAAACTGGTTCAACAATCACAGGATGGTCTCACGGTCACGGCTTCAGAACAGAGATCTTACACACAGGCTCGATTTTGGGCAGTGGATGCATACGGATTCTCCAGACACAATACGGGCTTTTCCAATTCAAGCAGAGGTGAAACCGGCTCTTTCAGAATTGATCACAGGCTTATAGGCTCACAGAATAGAGGTGTACACGGATTTACAAATCCAAACACAGGCTTTCCAACTGGTTCAACAATGGCGGAATGGTTCAGGGTCACGGCTTCGGGACAGAGCCTCCACGCATGGGTTCGATCAGTCGGATAGAGGATGCACACATATTATCAAAGACAACACGGGATTTTTGACTCTCAGGAACGTACGAGGATTTCTCTGCAGGGGTCGGATTGGTCGTACTATCCAGGGCTCCGTACGTGTTCAGGCAATCGGGTAGAATGGAGGAGGAATCCTTCTCACGGCTCATCCTGGCCATTTTATTTGCATGCGCCAGGGTTGACACTTGTCACCCATGGAACTGCATGCGTTCCACCAGCACGCATCACCCTTGTACGTCCTCCCTTGGCCAGAAACTTAGGATAAAACATAAAATGCACATGTCTTTTTGGAATAATATTAAAATATTATTCCCAGGTTTAATCCCCCTAGGCTAAACACTTAGCCCCTTTTCCCACCTTCCAACCCCTAATCCCTTGCCTTCTCTGTGGAAGCTCAGTCCCCCTTCACTCATTCATCGTGGTCGGTCTGCACCTGGCGGTGTTTACAATTTTATTAAATGTTTTGCATACATACAAGTACAAAATCAGGCCCTTGGCCTCCAACCCTTATGCTCTCTGGCCTAACAATCACATAAGCCCACTGGCTTATACAAACTTGGCTCACCAGCCTATAACACATATTTACAATTCATTTCATACATCAGATTTACAACTGGGCTCGGCCTTGGGGACATTACAAACAACACCCCTTTTTGTGTACACTATTCACATAAGTAATATAGTTTCCTTACTGATTTACAAAAAAAAAAAGTCATCTCTATAAAGATAGTGTTGTTTTCCAGTTCCCTCCCTTACCTACCTCTACTTCTTCTAATGATGTTTCTCACTTCCACTATTCTTTCACGATGTTGAGAATTTGATGACGACACAGTGATCCGACTCTAAACCCATTCCAAGTTTATTTTTTATTCACGCCAACAATAAAACTGCAATCTCCCATGTAACTACTTCATTTACAACACTTTGAAAATATTCTTAAAAAGATGTGGATCAGAACAACGTTACGACTAAAATGAAAAAAAAAGGTGTGAGACCATATTCCAGATTTTCTCTCTCCATGATATTTTACTTCTCCAATCAAGAGATCTCACATATTTCATGGAAAATATTACTTTTGATTTCATATTAGATGATATAAAACTTAGGAAACCATTTGGGTTGTGATAAAGGTGATTGAAGGCTTCTCAAAGATGAAAGGCACAACATTTAATTTTTTATATTTGAACATAATTCTTGGGTGTCCAACGATCACAATTCTCACGGTGGTGGGCAGACAAAAGGGTGGTTCATTGTTTTTTTTTCTTTTTTTTTTGGAGGAGATCATTTAACAGTTTGATATTGAGTTCATTCAACAGTTTGACATTTTCGAACCCTGCATTGTACATGAAACTTAGAAGCATCTACAAGAATTACATTACAACCCAAAACATTCTCAACGAAATGAGCAATCAGCCAAATAATAGGGGATCGAAGAGAAAATATGAATGGTAAAACGAAAATTTGAAATGGCACCCTAAATATGACATCATACTACATCCTATACAACAACATAATAGAGAATCCACTACAGAAAAAGACAGACAAAGGAAGGCATTCATTATTAACATTGATGAATCTCCTTCTCCTTCGTCCATCCCTTACGTTGCAATAAAAATGCATTTCCCTCGTTGGTTCCTTGTGTTTTCGCAAGTAAAACCTTTAGTGACCACTAGCTCTCTTGAAACAAAACAAATTTAGTTTGATTTGCTCCAACCCGCAACAAATATATATAACACAAACTGGATCTATTTGCTTACTAATAAAAGATTTTGATCAAGATTTCTTTAATCTAATTCGTTGATTTGGATGTGGATTCGAGTGGGATACATACACCATAGTCATTGATTTTGATGTCGATCCGAGTGGAATATGGTACACCATGGCCACATATGGGAAGTGATGGGATATGATATGACCCAATGTGTGTGTTGACCATGGATTCCATGGTATGGAGGAGAGCCTTGGTGGTGATAGATGACATGCATCCATGGTATGGAGGAGAGCGTAGGCAATGTTGAATGATATATAATACGAACGAGCAACACTTAGGAAGTACACCCGGGCACACTGGCAACAATCTTTATTAGTTTCTTGCAGGTTATATATTGCTCGTTGTCTTCTTTTGGCCTCGTTATTTTTTCTGAGGTGTTTCTATCATTGCCTCGGCCTAGGCCATCTGGCATGTTCTCGTGTTGATTTATTTTCCCCGTGATATTTTCCTTCTTGACACAGATATCCAATGCCTTTTCTTAAGCTTAAAGGAATCTAACTCTAAATCAATAAATTTTATGCAACTTATCATTCTTTATGGAAAGAAAATTAGTCTATCCAATATTATTATATTTGCCTCTAGTGGGATATATTGTAATTACTTTTGAGTCAAAATATTTTGACTTTCAATTAGTTGGTAAATTTTTAAATCAACTTCCAAAGTTAGTTGGTAAATTAGGATATATCCCCGACCGCCACCCCTTGTGCATTTACTCCCCATGGTTCACACCATGAGGGAAATTAAGTTAGTGCGCCTGGCTAGGCTCTTGGGCAAGCGAACTAGCTAGGAATTTGGTACCAGGCAGTTGCAGAGGTCTCGTCGGCCTTCAATGGCGATGGGAGGGGTCACTTCGGGCTTTCATGGCACTAAGAGAAGCCCCGAAACTCAGCTCAACTCATCTTTTATCTGGTGCGCTCTTCTTGCATATCACTTCGACCTTCACAGTTTCTCTGGCATAATCGTTCTAACCCTCTGCATTAGTGGCGTCCTCTTGGCCTCAATTCTCCCCTGCGAACCAGGAACTTCCATCCCGCTTCTCTCTGCTCGAACTCCTCCATCTCCCTCCACTGCATCCTGCTTCTCTCCACAACCTCCTTTCACCCCCTCTACCACCCCCATGTCCCCCCTACCATGCCTCGGGAGCCCGGAAAGACCAAGAGGGGCGCTCTAAAAACTAACGCCCTCTCTCGGGCTACCAGGCTCACTGCCTCCCAAAGAGCGCTCATCGCTCATTTTGCCCATCCCTGTCATTCTACCCAGAGCACTCAATCTTCCTTGCTTCAGTCTCTTGAGGCTAGCAAGGTGAAGATAGAAACAACGTCCTCCACAGTGCACTTTCCCCCGTCGCCACCTTTGCCTCTGCATTACAGACCAAACATAGTGAAAGAGGAGGTGCCACCTCCGACTTTGCATTACAGTCCAAGCATAGTGAAAGAGGAGGCGCCCCCCTTGGGCGTGCGGCCCCCCTTGGCCACCAACCTCTTAGTCCCCCCAGCTGTCAAGCCGGAAGAGCCCTACTATGGTGACGGGGGATGCCAAGTGGAGGAGGAGATCCCTCCAAGTTGGCAGCTGGCAGGTCCAGACAAGGAAACAATTGCAGCGGGCGACGACAAGATGAGCAAGGGAGAAGAGGCTCTGCACTTTGCCAACCATATCGCAGAAGAGCACCTTGAGCTGCTCTTCGAGATTAGGCAACGTCAGGATGACCAGATGCATTGTCAAGGTGTTATCAATCAAAGAATGGACATTATGTTCGAGGCACTCACGGATGCTCCAGCGCAAGCTCGGTGCCCAACTTGCAGACAACGATTCACCCCAGCTTATACCATCCATGGACAACCAGGCTCTGCCATGGACTGAAGCGGTTCACCCTAGGTCACAGTTTTTTGTTTATTTCAGCTATAGCGTCGATGGTCTAATCTACCACGATGACAAGTTAGATGATTCAATAAAGTTTTCTCAGTTTGTCTGTATAATTCTATCAGTAATGGCGGCTCTGTATATGACCAACCCTAGATTAGGAAGGCGGAACTGGGTTCCTGCAAACACTTGCAATTTTTTTGTATAATTTTTGTATAATTTCTTACAGTCATGGCAATGCCAAAACAGATCGAGGACACCTGTTATGGTTTCCCTCCTGTGACGAAACAGGTGACTGCCAAATATCACTATATTATAGACAATTGGTATAATATAAGGTTTCTTTTTATTTAAAAAATAAATAAAATCTTCTTTTTTAATACATTTAAAAATAAAAATAATAATTATCCAAAAATATATAGTTTTTAATTATATTTTTATAATAAAAATATATATATTCTTAAAAGTAATAATAATTAAATAAAATTATAAGATTATTATTGTTAATTTTTTTATTCAATTTATATGAAAATAATTTAAAAAAAGGAAGAGTAATTGCTCTTGTCGTTTTGCTTTGGTAACTCAAACACCCTTAATAAATGTCACGATGACAACTTTATTGATGTGCCAAGCCATAGCTAGAGTGAACACTACGGGCTTTAATATTGTAATTAAAATTATACAAATTTTTTTGATAATGTATGAAACAATTACACTTAGTTAATTATAAATCTTTTAAATATTGTCCATAAGATTTGTCACTCATTATCAATTGTTAATTATAAAAAAATATTTTTCATATTATTTTTTTAATGGTTATAAATAATATATAGTTATAAAATATTTTTTAATAATTTTATTTAATATATCATAGTAATGTTAATATTTTTTTAGTTATTAATAATTAATATAGTAATAATTATATATTTTATTTAGGATAGATTTTATATTCTTATTTTTTTTAATGAAATTAGAATATTACAAGTTTTAAATAAACTATAAATAATTCGTTATGTTAGTTATCTTATAGTTATTATAGTTATGTTATGATAGTTTGAAATATTTGATTAGGTGATTTTAGACAATTCCTCTAACAAGTGTAGAGGATTATTATGCCACATATATATTATTTATTAAATTATTTTATAAAGGTTTTAAAGACTTTAATTATATATTATTCATTAAATTATTTTATAAAGGTTTTAAAGATTTTAATTTACATTGTGACATTGTTAATAGTTGTCAACAACTAAATGTGTCCAATTCTACTTCAACTTTTAAAGGCATGGAATAACAACTCTCATTTATCTTCTTTTTTTAGACTATATACACAAATAATACATTATTACAAGTTTCAAGTATTCCATAATTACTTTATTTTTTTCCTTTGAACTATATACACTTATTAGCTTAAAACATTTCTAAGAGGTAGGTATAAACAAAGTTGCTGCAAATTTCACTTATTAAATATGTGGAAAGCTTAAAAGAGAGTAGTGCGCTCCCCTCCTTTACATAACATAGTGGCCAGTGGTTGCTAGTTTTAACCACCAACACAATCAAAGTATTCTTTTAAAGGAGATATGTAATGCTATATGTCCCGTGGTTGGATGCTTCCACGTTGTTGTATGTGGCAACTCTGAGTATTAATGCTTGTGGCATGATTTAGGTTGGGTGTTTTCTAAATGTAGATCAACACAAAAAATGAAAAGGAAAAGTATATTTCTTAAATATTAAAATTATTTAAAATTATGCAGACAATGAAGGTTACAATTATTACAGTACAAAAAATGCATATCCTTACCAAACAACAAATAAGTTGCAGTTGCAAGTTTTCTGGAGATTGTAAGATTGTAAAAGTCCATCTGCTGCAAGTTTTGTGGGAGATTGTAAAAGTTAGACTTATTTTGTAAGGAAAAACCAATAAAAATGGAAGCCAAAACTTTTTAGTTAAACTAAAAAATTGAGAATAAAGAAAATAAAAACTAAAAGAAAGAAAAAAGATAAACAATCCCATAGAGATTTCTCTGAAATTAAAGGAGGTAACACTTTCATAAGACAATTGTTTTTAGATTATTAATACATGACAATGATTAATTTTAAACAAACCAGTTTGAAGCCTCTAAAATTGGGCTCTCTTCACTCTAGAGGACAATTAAAACAATTAGATGACTAGATGTATAGTATTTCTTTAAAAATGTGATTGCTAACTATTCAATGGGTAAAGTATCATAAACATGTAAAGAAATTGGAGGTTGGACATTTCTTTACACAAATATAAAATTGTTTCTTAGTATGTTATTAACAATGAAATAGTACACATAGTTATACATAAAGTTTTGGGTGAAGATAGATAGGTTATCTTATCTACACTAACAAACTAGTTGAGAGAATATCTAAACCACACACAAATCTAGGAAACTAAGTTGGAAAAGATCTTTCACAACCAACTAGATTTACAATAACCTCCTAAACAAGAACAAACAACTCACTTAAAGATTACAATAACAAATACATTAGCAATTCATAAAACTAGTAATTAATCACTCCAACAAAACATTGGATCCTTCTAAATTGAACTTCAACCCTTTTTACATAACCCCAACTAACTAATCCAAATATGATTGTCCCAATCTTTCAAAAACATGATCTAAACAGTTTGAATGTAGAGAGAATGAAATCCTCAACTTCACATGTTAATCTCTCATTGTTCTTTAGTAAAACTTCACTTCTTAATCTCTCTTTGTTATTTCTAGATAATAAGAACACAAACAAATATATTAATATATAAGTTTAATAAATTATTAATTTATAGATTTAATGAAGTTAATTCAATATTATTGGGTATTTTTTTAAATATAACAACTTTTATCAAGTAGTTTTATAAAAGAATAAAATCTCTCTAGAAACCAAACCAATATTATGTGAACTCTTTCCATTTAATAAAAACCGAGAATTAAAAAAAATAATATATAATTAAAAATATGTAAAATATATTTTCACTAACCATTACATGGTTGCATTAAAAGGGTTAACAATTTGTTATAAATATATATTCTCTAAACCGTCAAGTCACAAACCACCCGTGTAATCGTTGAAACGTGTAAGATATAACTCCTAAAAAGGACTAAATCTGTATAGAGTCTAAAAAATATTACTACTACCTACTAGCATTATAATCTTGTATAGATTATCAGTATGATGTTTATCTGAGCGCTTAGATAGTGAACACGACTTTTTTTTAACTGGATGTTCTAAAAGTTGAAATTGTATTATTAGTCTCTGTCGTAGGTATAGAGGGACTATAGCGATTGATAATTCGTTGACCTTGTATTAGTTTGTCCTTTAACCACAAATCTTTGCATAGTATCTAATGTTGGAACTAGGGAACAAAAAGCATTGATTTTAATATAATAAAAAGTATTGTATATGTCATGACCTAATTGGATAACGGATTGGAGATCTTATTGTCGGCTTTGCTATTCCCAATGTTTGATATGTTAGCATATCCAAACTTTTTGATCGTATACAGTCTTTTTGAATCATATATTTTCTTATGCATTGCTTGAAGGTGGATTAATGTTAGCATTAGTTCAAATGTTTGTCTTAGCATTTTCTACTAGCTAAATTTATGGCTTGAATGTTTGATATGATAGCATATCCAAAGTTTGGCCTTCGAATACATTTTCTATTGTTCGAACTATTGTTACATAAATTATAATAATTTTTTTGGGTACGTCAGAGACCTGCCACATTGCATTTTTTTCTTAAATGTTTACATAGCATTTATGACAGATTTAATTGTTTACCTAACAGGCTTGGCAGCGTTGAATGTTTACTTAGCAGGCTTGTTACAATACATTTTCTTTCATTTTATTTATTTATATGAAATGTTCTTTGTAGTCAATTTGGGCAATATTGTGCTTCAGCGGCATTGTCGGTTCACTGGTTCATGCTTTCTTTTTGCATCTCCACTGATTTCTTATTTTCCTATTGTTGTTGTTCTTGTTTGCTTGTTCGTCTTGTTGCAGTTTTCACGTTTGGGGTTCTGCAAGCACGATTGGAACTGCGTCATTCCCGATGGACTGGTTGCTTCTTGCTTCTTTGTTCGTTGTATGTTGTTTATTGTTGTTTGATTCGACTTTGCAGGGTTCGGGTCCTGCGGCTGCAGTTGGGTCTTTTGGTGCTTCTTAACTAGGTTGTTATTTGCTGCATGTTCGTGTTTGCCTAGGGTTTGCAATGTCCGGGTGCTGCATCCGCAGTTGGATATCGTCTTACATTGTTTTGCAGTTGACTCTCCATAAAATACTATTAAGCTAAAATAATATACAAAAAAAATTGCAGTCCATGTAAATTGCATCTCTTACGCCTTCAACCAGAGTTTGTCAGCCTCAAACTATATTTCATAGCTGGCGATGTTTTTTCCATGGTTTATGTCTTACTATTGTTTCATAGTTATGAGAGTAAGTTTTGTTGTGTGAGCGATATAATTGTTCTCTCCCTTTTTTTTTCCTCTTGTAAATTGCGTTTCTCATTCTATAGTTTCTCACGTTTTTGTGTTCATTCCGATCGACCGTCGTCCAGTTGCATACTTAGCCAGTTTTGTGGACACGGCTTCGTGGATAGGTTCTATCGAACTATGGCAGCTCATGTTCGGTGTATACATCTTCCACCCAGAACTTTTGTGCTCTACAATTCGACCCTGCACTCCTCGAACTCGCAATCGTGCCTCTGCTTGCGATGAGTTTGTCTATCCTACCTACCTTTCCATACTTAGTCGAGTTTTCAAATTTTGGCGGGTTGACGCCTTTCCGGGTTTAGAAAAATTTAAAAGAATTTGTCGCTCCCCTCCATCCCCACTACCTTCTGCCCTTCCTAATAGACATTAATTATGCTTCAAAAGGTAGAACCTATGAGACAGGTTCGAAAAGATTGTCTTTAATAAGCGGAAAGCTCGAGGAAATCTCCCATTAAAATGAATAGACAGGCAGATATTATGGGATCTGGTAATTTCTTTTGCCTGTTTTTTAAAAAAATTGACTCTTTTAGTTTTTTTAAAGGCTTCAGCATAGTCCACGAACGTGTCACCCACAGAGGCCTTGACGTCATGTCCCTCTTTAATATTGTGCATATCTTAGATGTCAAATTTGAGAATCTGCTCAGATATGGGAATGTTAATACGTGCTATTAGTCAATATTCAACATACATATTCGAAAAGATTGGCATTAATAAGCAAAAATATGGAGAACATCTGTGATTAAAACGAATTAACACAAAATCTAGGGAAGATCATCTGGCGTTGCTTTTAAATACTTATTGTTATTTCTCTCTATCATTGAAGAGGTGTGCTTTAGGGTGCCTTCGTTCTAATGGTCTTGGTCATGGACATGCGATTGAGGCCCAAATGAAAGAAGAGAGACTGGTTTTATGTGACGTGAGTTTTGAGTAAAAAAAAACTCTGTTATCCAATAAAAACTCAGAGAGGAGGAAAACAAAAGAAAAAGTATCTTCTGGTTGGTGTTCTCCCTGTATGTGATGCTTTGGTTGGTTGAAAATCTTGCCTGGAGATTTGTTTGTTGGTCTTCTTTGTTTTCTTACTAGGAGTTGTAATGGATTTCCAGGTCACGTGCAAAATACTTCTTCGTTGAAGTATATAGTTTCTTCCAACAACACAGATTTGGCAAATGTATTGAATTCTGCGGATCGCACAAGAATTTTTCTTCCTTGAGGGCGTCGCACTTACCGTGGCTTGAAAAATGGTCTGTGATGTTCGTAAATCATGCGAAATATTACTCCATTTGCGAATGTGCCCATAGGCGGGTAACAGAAATTGTATGGGTGGATAAAACGACATATTATCAATACAAAAGTTTCTATTTCAAAGTTTGTTGAGCTACTTCTGGGTGTGGTAACCGACTTAACAAAAAGCCATGTTCTTTGTCAAAGTTTGTTCGGTTACCTCTGGATGTAGTTACAGACTCCACATATTTGGCGTTACCTCTGAACATTCCAGACCTTTCTGTGGGCCTCCATATCTTCCACCGCTATGACGGAAGATATATTCTGATGCGATCTGCAACATTTGATACACTTGCCAGACCTGTGTTGACAAGTTCTGCAGCATTTGATACACTTGTCAAACCTTCCCGAAGAAGTCATGTACTTCAACATAATAACATTTTGTAGCTGGGTTGGACGTTCCTTCCAATTTAATGTAATAAAACAAAGAAGTTCAACATACAAATCTTCAGGCAGGCTTTTCAACCAAACAGATGATCGAATACAGGGAGAATAGCAGTGACAACATACTTGAATTTTTTTTTCCGTCTCATAGTTGATGTCGCATAAAACGACTCCCTTGAATTTGAATTGGGCATGAATCGCATTTCTAAGTTGTCTCGGATGTCAATGCTCGGGAACATTACAAGGAAATCACCTTAAACCCCAAGTTTTCGATGGCAGAGAGAAATTGATACTTGACAAAGAATGGAATATTGAATAACCAGCCAATGCAAGCATGCCATATCTAGAAGAGACGAGCTATTCAAAAAATTGGAATAGATCTAGTTAGAAACACCAATTAAGTCCAAGACCCGAAATTGATATTCAACTTGTTTTTTACAAATAAAGGATTTGATCGTCAAGAAAACTGTCAAAAAGCTTCATCAATGTACATATGTTTTATGTGTCGACGGCAGGCCAAATCGCAATCATTGTGGCAAATAATCTCAGTTGTATTTTGTAACCCATCTAATTTGAATATAGAATAATTGCGAAAAAAAAAATTCATGGTGTTTTCCAATCTCTGGTATTGCTTTTCATTTTATTTTGTACCTTTTTTCTGTGTGTGTCGTTAAACATGGATGACAAGATTTTCTTTTTGGTGTGCAGTACTTCAATTTAAATAAAGGCTATTGTGTGAAGAATAATTTTTCATAGGCCATACTTATGTGGCGCTTGCCCTATACTTAAAGAAATCAATTGGAGGACTCGTCCTGCTTTCATTCTTCGGGTCCCATAAATAGAATGAATTAATGACTTACAACAAGGAAAATCTATTGTTAACGCCATGTTCCTGTTCAATATCTTGCATATATTTCATCTTCTTCTATTTGATAATATATGTGCATATATACTAATATGAGTACTATTGGAATAAATATAAAAAATTCCTCTTGGGCAAAACTTAGCCAATTATCTGCCCACCGGGTCCCGAGTTTGTGGTATTGAACAACTATGTTCCCTATTCTTTCATATACATCTTGCATCCAGAGAGCTTCCATGGTCTACAATTTATGCTTTAACTAGTGATAACTCAGCAGGGGTTCCAAAATCTTGGCATTAATAAAGGAATGGATGAAGCTGCCTTAATTGCTTAAATAACACCAAATTTTGATTAAATTTAATTTAATTTAGATATTAATGTTTATGGAAACTCACATTTGCTCCATATTAACCCAATGTTTCAAAGATAAGCTTAGGGGCTATGTCTCTATTTCACATGACCAAAGCTTGATAATTGAAGAATTGTCCCTAGATTTTTATTAACATCAAAACTATTTTTTTTATAACTTACCAATTTCTTCTGTTGCAAGGATTTTACCATATGAGAATACTAAAAGTGATGATTAATATGTTTATTCAAATATATAAACCCTTGGTAAACGAGGAAATAGACGCGAAGGAGCTATTTGATTAAATTAAATTAAATTTAGATATTGATGTTTATGGAAAGTCACGTTTTCTCATGTCATTGCAAGGAATACAAGATGAATAGATGATAATGAGTTTATCTCGTTGAAACCACAATGAAAAATCATGTTTTTTGTTGTGTTATATACATCTTGTAGTCGAAACTTTTGTGGTTTAAACAAAATCTGCGAACCGAAGAGCATCCTGCAAATTGGGAGATCATTTGCATTTGAAACAGAAACAATCCATTAATATATATTACTATGAATA
The DNA here is from genome assembly GCA_009831015.1 of Picea engelmannii. Lineage (NCBI taxonomy): Eukaryota > Viridiplantae > Streptophyta > Pinopsida > Pinales > Pinaceae > Picea > Picea engelmannii. The sequence continues at coordinate 130,614 of ML803042.1, forward strand.
CTATTCAAATAAATATCAAAACTTTCTTCATTAATACATATTAGTATGAATACTACTGAAATAGATATCAAAACTTCATCTTGGCCAATACTTAGCCAATTATCTGGCCACCAGGCCCTGGGTTCACGGTATCCAACACCTATGTCCCTTGTTCCGTCATATACATCTTGCAGCCAAAGAACTTCAGGGATCTGCAGTTTATTCTTTTACTAGTGAAAACCCAACAGGGGTTCGAAAACATTGGCATTAATAAACGGAAAAAAAGGGTTTTCGACTGTCAGATACTTATCCCTTTTCCCCTTTTCTTTTTCCCATCCATTATCGCTTTCTGGTTTTATACTTAGTCATCTTTCTATGATCGATGGTTGCAGGGTTGGCGGGCTGACATATCTTCATCTCCATCTGTATCTTCACATGACGAATTCGACCGACCGTTGTTCCTTTCCATACTTAGTCAATTTTATGGTTGCGGTTGTCGGGTTGGTGCATATGAACTCGCATTTTCTTCTTCCCGCCTGTTATCGCTTTCTGGATATATACTTAGTCGCCTTTCTATGATATATGGTTCCAGGGTTGGTGGGCTGACATGTCTTCATCTTCATCTATATCCTCACATGACAAATCCGACCGACCGTTTTTCCTTTCCATACTTAGCCAATTTTATGGCCGCAATTGTCGGGTTGGCACTTACAAACTCGATTGTTTATTGTTTTGTTATATGCATATTGCACTCAAAAAAATTGTGATCTACAATTCCACCATGGGTTCCTCGTATACATTAACTTCATTCAAAGTATCTGTTGCTGCCTTCCATCCCCACCAACTTCACGTCCTTCCTGATATACATTAACTATGCTCTTACTAGTGACAACTGGACACACTGGTACAAAACAATTGGTGCCTGCTGCTCCACCATATACAAATTGACTACTGGAGTCCAACATCGTCCCCTCTTACGTGTTACACATTATGCATTAAAATGTTCCAAACTATACAATTTGGCCATCGGGGCCTTGCGTCCTCTGGGGAAACCTTGTCACCCTATTTTGGATCCTCGCGTTGGCGGGTTCACGAAAACTCCAAGTCCTGGTCATTGTTTCTTGTTCTCCCCATCCTTCTACTTCTTTCCAGGTATGCAACACCAAAGGTTTAATACTAGAACGACATCATGCAACAAGCATAAAAAAATCGTCATTAATAAGAAAAAGTTAGGACAACCAACCATCCCTACAGAACTTGTCCACAAACAGCCCCCAGAGTTCCACAATATACAATTTGTCCGCAGGAATATATAAAAACTCTTAATTCTCCTCTTTTCTCCCCCTTTATTATCCCTTTGTGGTTCTATATTTAGTCGCAGATATATGAGCACGGTCTCATGGATTCGCAAATTGGCAACTCTTTATCTATATATTCACACCATGAACCCAACCGACCGCGGTCCCTTTCAATAATTAGCCAATTATGTGTTCACCGGGTGCTGGGTTTGCGGTATCCAACACCTATGTCCCCTGTTCCTTCATATACATCTTGCACCCAAAGAAGTTTTTTGATCTGCAATTTATGCCTTTACTAGTGAGAACTCACCAGGGGTTCGAAAGGATTTGCATTAATAAGCGAACAATAGATGTTCTTCTGTGAGATACTTAGTCCTTTTTCCCTTGTCTTCTTCCCGTGTATTATCGCTTTCTAGTTATATACTTAGTCTCCTTTCTATGATCGCGGGTTCCAACGTTGGCGTGTTGACATATATTCATCTCCATCTATATCCTCACATGAAAAATCCGACCGACCGATGTTCCTTTTCATACTTAGTCAATTTTATGCCTGCGGTCGCCGGGTTGGCGCTTTCGAACTCTGTTGCTTCTTGTTCTGTGATATACATCTTCCACTCAAAATTTCCATGATCTACAATTCCACCATGGACTCCTTAGTCCTTTTCCCTTTTTTACTTCCCGTGTATTATTGGACTATAAAGTATCGACATGAGATTTTATAGAGCATGTACGGATTCCACATTCCATACTTAGCCACTTTTTGAATCGCAGGTTCTCGGGCGGGGGGGCTCAAAATTGGGCCTCCATTGTTCTGTGGCCTACAAATAGAACCCATAATTCCACGATATACAAATTGACAAGCGGACGTGCGGGTTGGCTGGCTCAACATTTCACTTCTATTGTTTTGTGTCCTCTAAACAACGCTTGCAGTTCTGCGATATACAAATTGACAAATGGACTCCAGGGATGTTGGGGTCAAGATTGCCATTGTTTATGAATGGTAATCCCTAACAACTATCTAACAATATCTAAAAACATTATTTTCAATAATAAATTAGCTCTTACTAGTGACAACTTGACACACTAGTACAAAACAGTTGGCATCACACCCTCTGCAATATACAAATTGACTACCGGATTTCGACATCGTCCGCTCTTCTGTGTTACATATTATGCATTCAAATGTTCCGAGTGATACAATTTGAACGTCGGGGCCTCACGTCTTCTGGAGAGACCTTGTTAGCCTGTTTTGAATCCTCCTGTTTCTGGGTTCACGAAATTTCCAATTCTTGGATATTGTTTCAGGTTGGCGCTTTCGAACTCTATTGGTTCTTGTTCCGTCATATACATCTTTCACTCGAAATTTTTGTTCTCTACAATTCAACCACTCACTCAACCCTTTTTCCCTTTTCTTCTTCTCGTGTGTTATCGCCTTCTGGCTATATACTTTGTCGCCTTTCTATGATGGTTCCAGCATTGGCGGGCTGACATATCTTCATTTCCATCTATATCCTCACATGACGAATCCGACTGACCGTTGTTCCTTTCCATACTTAGCCAATATTATGGCCTCGCTTGACGGGTTGGCACTTTCAAACTCTGTTGCTTCTTGTTCTGTGATATACATCTTGAACTCAAAACTTTCGTCATCTACAATTCAACCGCGGACTCCTCAAAATTGCAAGCTTCATTCTACCACGGTTCACAAATGTTTCAAAGTATCTATCATTGCCTTCCATCCCCACTAACTTCCTGTCATTCCTCATATACATTGTTTGTGCTCTTACTAGTGACAACTGAACACAATGGTACGAAACAGTTCACATCCGGCCCTCCGCAATATACAAATTGACTATCGGGTTCACATCTTGTACTCAAACTTTCCGTGATCTACAATTCCACCACGGACTCCTTAGTCCTTTTTCCCTTTTCTTCTTCCCGTGTATTATGGCTTTCTGGTTATATACTTAGTCTCCTTTCTATGACTGTGGGTTCCAGCATTGGTGGGATGACATATCTTTATCTCCATCTATATAATCACATGACAAATCCGGCCGACTGTTGTTTCTTTCCATAGTTAGCCAATTTTATGGCCGCGGTTGTCAGGTTGGTGGTTTTGAACTTTGTTGCTTCTTGTTTCGTGATGTACATCGTGCACTCAAAACTTCTGTGATCTACAATTCCACCGTCGAATCCTCGAACTCACAAGATTCACTCTACCACAGTTGACAAATGTTTCAAAGTATCTATCGATGCCTTCCATCCCCACTAACTTCTTGTCCTTCCTAATATACATTGGTTATTCTCTTACTAGTGACTCTTACTAGTGACAACTGCACACACTAATACGAAACAGTTGGCATCTGGCCCTCCGTAATATACAAATTGAATATCAGGTTCTGACATCGTCCCCTCTTCCGTGTTACAGATAATGCATTCAAATGTTCCGAACGATACAATTGGACTGTCGGGACCTCACATCTTCTGGGGAGACCTTGTCAGCCTATTTTGGATCCTCGTCTTGACGGGCTCACGAAATCTTCAATTCTTAGTCACTGTTTCGGGTTGGTGCATTCGAACTTTGTTGCTTCTTGTTCCGTGATATACATATTAAACTCAAAATTTCCGTGATTTACAATTCCACCGCGGATTCCTTAGTCCTTTTTCCCTTTTCTGCTTCCCATGTATTATCACTTTGTGGTTGTATACTTAGTCACTTTTCTATGATCGCGGGTTCCAGCGTTAGCGGGCTGACATATTTTCATCTCCATCTATATCCTCACATGACAAATTCGATCGACCGTTGTTCCTTTCCATACTTATCCAATTTGATGGCCGCAGTTGCCAGGTTGGTGCTTTCGAACTCTGCTGCTTCTTGTTTTGTGCTATACATCGTGCACTCAAAACATCTGTGATCTACAATTCCACCACGAACTCCTCAGACTCATAAGCTTCACTCTACCACGGCTCACAAATGTTTCAAAGTATTTGTCGGTGCCTTCCATGCCCACTAACTTCCTGTCCTTCCTGTTATACATTAGTTATGCTCTTACTAGTGATATACAAATTTCCCTCTGGACTGTCCTATCATGCCCTCTTCGGTGTTACGCGTATTGCACTCAAAAAAGTTCTGAGACGTGCAATTTGACCCTCATGCCCTCATCTCCAATGGTTGTACCTTGTAACCCTATTTTGAAACTTATTTTTCCCGTACCCATGACTTTCATACTTTCTTAGTATGCAATTAGAAACCTTTCATGGTAACAGTTGACCATGCAGGAACCATCAACATTGTCATTAATGAGTGAAACTCTCAAGGAGATCTCCCATTGTTACACATTAAACCAAGATCTGTGGAGAGTTATATTGTCCCTTCTGATTGTTCATCTCAAACACGCGTCAACATGTTGGCCCACTCAAGAAATCTACAATTCTTAATCGCTCATTGTCGTATCCTCCATGTTTGCATTTCTATGTATGCAATTACTAGTGTTTAATGTTAACAACACATCATGCAACAACCGTCCAAATTGTCATTAATGAACGAAATTCTTGAGGAGATCTCCCATTCACACGCATTGGACCAAGATTTGTGCAGGGTTATATCTTTTCATTTCATTCATTGTCTGGAGCAAACAAACGTTCTTGTAGACTTATGGCAGTAGGTCGACAGCAATTTTGTGGAGATATAGTAAATATCTCTGGACATTAGGACTAGAACTTCTAGTGGTCCAAGGAATACTTTTACTATTCATCCCATTCCACCTAGAACGAAGTGATTTGGACCTCTGGAATCGCTCGTGTAGGCTGCGTCCCTGAGGTTTTTGACTGTAAGGAGGTGGTTTCTTGGTGCACCGAAAAATATATTCCAAGCCAAAGAATTATTCCACTACGCGACCATTATCTTATTTCTTTGTCACCTCGGGTCTTCCACGAGATGTTAAAATTGTCGGAGCCAACATTGACTTTCAAAGGAAAAGACTGCAAGCAGTTCCTAGAAAAACATGATAATGGATTGGACATCTTATCCGAGTTCCTCGAAGACCCGACAACAGTTCCTGAAGATATCACAAAGTTGCAGGTAAGTTCCTTTAGAAATCCATTCCGGGAAATTTCTTGGTTGTTTACAAGAATAATGGGACATGCATCCATAGAAAGCATTTCCCATATAATTATTTATATTTTGTACTTCACAGTGAGGGAACAATTCATTTTTTATTGGTGGAAGATAATTTCCATTCAGATCTGCTCCCAGTTGTCATGATTCAAAGAATCGAATAAATTTTATATGTCATCCTACTTGATTTTCACAATAGTGCATTGTTGTTCGTTTCCAAAACTTTCACTTTCTAATAAAATTAATTGTGGATTCGACCAAGTAACATTCTGGTCCTAGACCCTATGGAGGCACAAGGCCTCCCATTGTTTTTATGAATTTTTTAATGTCTTTGTCTCAGTTTTCAAAGATTTATTGTTAGGGAAGGATCCTCCGCGGATGTCTGGACAGGAAACCAAGTTTTTGAATAGGAAGGGTACACTTGAACAAAAGGAAAATCACAGTGTACTAATGGTATTTGGCTCTAAGGAAAATCATGCTTTCCTTCCATGCCACATCATGGACAATATGTTTGTTGCAGAAATAGCAAGGCAATACAACCATTGGTTGCATTTTTTCCATGACAAGAAGAAAAAAAACAGTTCATTCCTCTACCCTGGAAAGTCGGAGACTTCATGTGCAGAAATGTCAACAAGATTGACGAATTTGCCGACCATTTCAAGAAATTGAACCTAATGTATGTTGAAAGGCTAAAAGGGTTCGACCCTAATGGGATTTTTCGAGAAAATTTACTGGCAGTTGGCTTTAACATCTCTTTTATCCATAGACACCTGACCGAAGACATGGACAGTGACGACAACAATCCTGCTTCTGGCGATTGCGACGCAAAGACATTGCAAATCACGACTGAATTGTACGTACAATAGGGAAAAGTAGCCAGTGAGAAGAGTACCCAGTCCCCCGCCAGGACTCCCAAGAGCACAACATCATGGAGCATCGCCTCAGTGGCCCACCCCATTAATAAATCAACCCAGAAATATTTGAACGGAGGAGGAGATAAGAACCCTCCTCGCATAAAAATTGATAGTTCTCACAAAATTCCACTGACAAAGAAGAGAAAAAATAATGCAGGGCAGGCAGACGAACCCGAAATTGAAAGTTAACAGGTGCAACTTGAAATTGAAACTGAGCACATGCACAAAATTGGGTTGTCCACAGTGGAAATAGCTGAGACCAAATTTTTTTACGAAGATGAATCTTTCGTATTCCAGAGCATTGTTTTTGACAACTAGTCTAAAAGTATGGTCATTGAAAAGAGAGATGTAACAAACAAAAAAGGAAAAACTCGCATAGAGATTAACTTTAGGGAAATGCGGTCGACCCAAATCTCCCTATTTCACCAAGTAACCAGTGATTCTCTTTGTGATTCCATTGGAGGAATTCAAGTGGAAAATGCCAGACTGAAAGACCGCGTCAACTAATTTGAGTAGGCTTTCATTGCCACCCCATAATTTGCCAGTCCTTTAGAAAAAAATGTGCCTACTACCACTACAACCAAGATGAAAGTATCCTCTACCCTCCTTGCATTCTCTAGAGCCCTTGTAGAGAATAACATCAAGAAAATAATGCAGCTAGTTACTAAAGCCTGGGAAACATCACAAAATTTAGTTTCCTTCCGAAAGAAGGTAAATGATTTGCTCGAACATCTAGAGGCGAATTTAAAAAATGATCAGTGTTTCATTGAACATGTGTTGACCCCTTTTTCTAACCATGTTGTCAACACGTCGTAACTAAAAAGAAGACAAGAGAAACTCCCCTCCCCAAAGCGAACCAAAAAAGTAAAAGCATGCTAGCAAAAGAAAGTTAAGAACCTGGAGCTCATTGTCGAATCATGTAAACAAGTCATATTAGAAAAGGAAGATTTATTCACAAGCCTGATCCAAATAGACTTAGCCGGAAGTACGAACGAGGTTCAAGACCCAAACTTAATTCTCAAATCCTTGTCAATGACCAAAGAAGCCTTCCATGAACAACTTGATATTTTAAAGGGGTTGTCTTTCGAATTTTTTTATGGCATAGTTGAACATCGTCTACATGAGATAGAGCGTTGGGTACTGGACTATGCAGCACACAATAAAGAAATTGAACAGAGTCGGCATAGTATTTCAATGGATATAAGGAAATTAGAAAACGACCTTTACGACATAGAAATCTGGGATGAAATCAACATGGACCCCATGAGAAGCTACATCGAAGAATGGTTCCAACAGAAAATGGACAACCTCGTGTAGGAAAGGAAACAACCGGTCGACACGATTCCATTGACCATCGACGACAAAAACAAAAATGCATCGGCTTCATAGTAAGTCTATAATGGCATCTTGTTTTCTTTATCAATCCAGTTTAAGTCTATATTGTCATCTTGTTCTCTTTATCAATCCAATTATTACCTCTTTAAATAGAAAATTATAACCAAACACTCATAACTTCCAATTTCTTCTTTTCAGGTCTTCCTCTCTACCGTCGCGCACTTCTTTTTTTGACATTCTTGATTCTTGTACTTATTTCTTTTTATGGTCCGCGAGAGCCCCAATCCCAGTCTATATGACAAATGCATTTAAATTTCCATAAATATGTAACAAACGTTATTATTTTTTGATAAATTTCAAAGAAAACTGATTCGGGAATGCCTTTATTGTATGCTAAATTTTGGGTGTCCATGAACCTTTGTTGTTTGTTTCAAAGAAAACTAGTTCGGGAATGCTAAATTTTTTGTGTCCAGGAACCTTTGTTGATGTAACAAACATAAATTTTCATCAAGGGAAACATCTTCATCAAACGGCCATGCAACCCCCTTCAAGGTACATGTAAATTTTGATATTCCATTATTTGAAGAATGGATAGATGCAGATGTTGTAGATAAATGATTGAATCTGCTCGAAGGATATTTTCCAGTCCACAATTTTTTCGATAGGGAAAAGATCACTTTTTCACTCCTCGAGGTCGTTCCCCATGTTAAATACTAGTGGGATACTTACTCCAAGAAAAGGGTCGTGGAGGAATCTATAATGTTTTTGGTGGCCCCTACATGGGATTCCTTCTGGGATGCCATTAAAGAAAAATACTACTCTGTTGGAAGCTACAAGGACTAGTACACCAGATGGACCACCCTAAGTCAAGAAAGGGACCAAACAATACCAAATTTCACCAATATTTTCCATACCCTATGCACCAAATTGGGTATCAAAGACTTTGAGCGTCATCTGATGCTCAAATACCATGGTTTTTTGCATAGATACATTCAAACAGAAATGGATTTTCTGGACATCGCCTCATTGGGCACGACTTATAGATACGTTGTCAAGATCGAGCATAAATTTAAGCAAAAACGATGAGAGTTTGGTTCTGCAAACCCCTCACATCCGAAACAGGGCAAAGGCAACCCCAACCCACACAACAAGGGACCAAGTTGAGATGGATTCCCTCAGGAAAACCAATCCAATACACGCAACACAAGAAGGGAAATGATAAGGCGAAGAAGGACACAGGAAAATGGTGGGAGTACCATAAAAGTCCTTGGCACAACACCGACGAATGGCACTCCAAGAAGTCCCTCATGGTCGAGCTGAAGGCTTCTGAGTCAGAGGCCAATTCTTATTCTGAGTCGAATCTTGAAGGAGGGAAGCATATTATCGATGTTGAACCCACTACCACTATCGCTACCACCAAAGTCTAGCCAAGCGAACCAAAATAACCAAATAAAGGGGAACGCCTTTTTCACTTGCAGATGTGGGTCACGGGGGCTCTGATTCATTTCATTGTCGACAACGGTAGTTAGAAGAACCTGATTTCAGTATAGGTCATCAAATGGTTGGACCTGCCAAAGACACCAGACCCGCAGCCCTACACTATCGGTTGGCTTCTCTAAGGAATAGATCTTCGTGCTAGCCAATAGTTTTGTCTTCCCTATGGCATCAAGCATTTCAAAGATGAGGTACTATGTGATATTGCTCCCCTTGAAGTTTTTTATTTTTTTTTAGGACAACCATATTTGTGGAAGCATCATGCTATGTATGAGTCTAGACCCCATAGTGTTATTATTACTTTGGGTAGACAATTGTACAGGATCCAAGAGGTACCACTACCTACTGTTATTTATTTAATCTCTGGTAAGCAATGCAGTAAGGTCATTTCACAGATTGGGAAGTTCATCTTCTTTGCGATCTGTGCTCACAGTAAGTAGAAGGTCTCCACTACATATGTGGCCTCTACACAGTGCCTCTCTTTGTAGCAGAAGCAAGTGGATGGTATCGTGGAAGAATATAGAGACATATTCACCTCACCTATAGGGGTACCGACACACTACCAATTCAAGCATCCAATTGATCTGACCCCCGACGCGCCTATACCTAATGGACAAGTCTATCGGTGCTCGTTGATGGGGAATGAATAAATAAAGTGTTAGATCCAAGAGCTTCTTTAAAAGGGGCACATCAGGCCCAACTCCTCCCCTTGTGAAAGCCTGATTGTACTGGTGTAGAAGAAGGACAGGACTTGCCGACTCTGCTTTGATTATAGAGCCTTAAACAAAATCACAATCAGGAACCACTACCCCATTCCCAGGATTTATGACTTGCTTGGCCAACTCAAGGGGGAAAATTCATTCAACAAGATTGACCTAAAGTATGGTTACAACCAGGTTTCCATTGAGCCAACTGATGTATGGAAGACAACCTTCAAGTCTAAAGAAGGTCTCTATGAATGGCTAGTCATGCCCTTTGGCTTAACAAATGCACCAGCCACTTTCATGAGGTTGATGGATGATGTATTGAGACCCTTCACCAACTCCTTTGTTGTGGTATATTTGGATGACATCCTCATCTTCAGAAGAATGTGGGAGGAGCACATGTGGCATATTCAGCAGGGTTCGAGCACTCTGCAGCACAAGCTTTATGCAAACTTGGAAAAATTATCTTTTGGCATGAACAGGTTCCAATACTTGGGCTACATTGTTGATGAGCACGGGGTACATGTTGATCCAACTAAGATCCAATTCATCCGAGACTGTCCAGCCCCAACCACACTGATCGAGCTTCAGAGCTTTCTGGGACTAGCCAACTTCTACCAACGGTTCGTGTTGGGATTCTCCCATATTGCATGGGCCCTCATCCAGGTGACCAAGGGTGGTGGCAGGGCCAATTTCGCGTGGGGGAAGGATCATCAACGAGCATTTGATGATCTGAAGCATCGCTTGTGCTCAACTCCAGTACTCTCCTTTCCCGATCTGCAACAACCATTTGATATTGAGACTGATGCATCTGACTATGCTATGGGAATAGTTCTCACTCAGCAAGGGCATTTGATGGCATACCATAGTGAGACACTCTCCGATATTGTCTAGAAATACCCCACCTATGACAAGGAAATGTATTCTATTATACAAGCCTACCATCAATGAAAACATTACATTTTGGGGAAAGAGATGATCATACACACTGATCACAAGCCTCTGTAGTTCATACAGACATAGGGGAAATTGCAGAACAACTTCCATTAGAAGTGGTCCACCTACCTGCAACAATTTCATCTCAACATCAAGTATAAAACAGGTATCTCCAATCATGTCACTCATTGCCTCAGTCGGCCTCCTTTGGCTGCACTCACCACTGTGCTCCATTCATGTGGACATGAAGCATCTGAGTGGCCCCAACTTTATTAGCAAGATTCAAACTTTTCCACCACATATCAGTTCTTGGGTACATGCGCAACTATCACTAATATTCACATTCAAGACAGACTCTTATACCACATGGGCCATCTCTATGTTCCTACAAGTGAGCGTGCAAAGTGTTATCACATAAACTTGTCAAAGCCTTAGGGGTTTTTGGTTTCTACCTAAGTCTGTATTTTTTCCTGTCGATCCTCCTTTTACAGACCGATCATAAGGTTTTTTCCTTTAGGCTTATAGTTTTCTTCTTTTTGCCTATCTGAGAGGTATCATCCCTAAGCCTTTCTGTATTCTCTATGGTCGATCACTTCTCTCTCTTTACCTCTGTCACTAATCCTTTTTCCTTCCTAATCCCTCAGTCAGTCATCCAAGTATTCATTTATAGAGACAAAAACCATAAGCACAAGCGTAGCACTTAGAGCAGTCTAATATGGACTCAAATCAAGCGAGCGAGCAAGATCAGCTTTCAACGGCGGAGATCCATCAGGATAATCAGATTGACAACCATCGGGTGATCGGGATCATAGAGTTTCACGAAGTATAGCGTCAGAGCGGTCTAATATGGACTCAAATCAAGTGAGCGAGCAAGATCATCTTTCAACGGTGGAGATCCATCAGGGTAATCAGATCGACGACCATCGGGTGATCGGGATCATAGAGTTGCACGAAGTATAGCATCAGAGTTCTGAAATCGCAAGGTCAATCCTAGTCGTTGATCCTGGGAAGGACACGTGGCACAAGATCATCATTTTGCTGACTCGCAAAATGGAGCAGTCAAAGGGCAGATTCATGAGGATTCACGAAATGTGAAATCGCGAAATGATCTGAGTCATTCATTCCAGAAGGACGTGTGGTGCACGATTAGCGATTTTGTGGTTTCGTGAGAGGGAGCGGTCAAAGAGAAGAGTCTTTAAAACTCGCGGAATGCAAAATAGCGAAAAGATCGTAGTCATTGATCAAAAGAGAGATATGGACCATCAAAATTCACGTCTAGGCGCACAGGTCTGAGTGTGTGAAGGGAGATCTAGACCGTTGGGACAAAGGTAGATCAGGGTCGTTCGATGCAAGGGGACACATGTCGCTCGATCCAGGCAATCACGATTTTGCGACTCGGAGATTTCAGCATGGAACACAGTGAAAACTCGCAAAACGCAAAGTCGTGAAATGATCTGATCCATCCAACTAGGGGAGCACGTGGTAGCAGATAAGAGAAATCGCAATTTCGTGTTTCAAAGGTTTCAACATGGAGCAAGGCGCAAAGCCATGAGTCCCGAAATGTCGATGTTAATCTGGGTCATTTGATGCAAAGGGACGCATGTCATCCAATCCATTGATCTAAAGCGTCAGAGCTGGGCCATTGATAAGGAAGCCTCATCTCAGATCACAATATCAATGGTCACGCTCCATTGCAAGGTCGAAAGGTGCACACGTTTTAAAATTTCAAGGGCGGGCCGCAATCAAAACTGTGTTTTTTGGAAAAGGACACATGGAGATTCATGGTGAATTGCGGGGACAAAAGAAGTTTTCTTTCAAACCACCCTTGGTTGCGCCCGTAATCACACAATTGCGTAGGGTCATGAACCTAGGTCACATTGAATATGGGGTGATGGAAAGGAGTCGCGCAAAAGGCAGAAGCACCCGAGTTGTTCATAGCGAAACATTTGTGTGGCCGAGGCACCATAATTGACTCGAAGGAGTCGTGAGCTTGCCTGGAACGTTCAAGAGTGTCAGGTATTTTCCCGCTCCTGATGAAAGTAGTTAGTGAAAGTAGAGGGGTGGTTGGAACCTCATTTCATTCCATAAATGGAAAGCATGGAAGAATTGGACATGGAGATAGACTATCAACCCAAATTTCCAATGTCAGCAGATTTTCCTGCAAAGTCCATACTGATCTGATCTTGCGTATGATAGAAGAATGCAAGTGCAGCTTGAAAGAAGAAAATATAGACACTAAGCCTTAAATGCAGTGACCAGAGCACGCTCCAAGTGGGAGCTAGTAGTTCTGAGTATAAATAGTTAGTTTTGATATTTTGTTATGGTTGACGGTTGAGCTAGGCTCCCGTATTGTAAATTTTTAATGAAGCTATGGTTCTTCTGGTTATGTATCTGTATTTGAGACTTCTTGTTTAATGTAAGTCAGGTTCTTTTCATATCTTTGTAAACAGATGTGTTATAACGCTCGGGCAAGGAGGATCCAGTCAAGGGTAGTTATGTTTTTGTGATGTAGGTTTGATCACAGTGACATCGCAACCAATTTTAATCAGTTTATGTGTTGTCTTTTCCCTCCAACGTTGAATGAATCGGGCATGGATGATCCAGTCGAGTTGTTGTTATTGAATTGTGATGTATGTTTGATTTCAGTTCAGTGATAATTTCATTCAGTTCCTTAAAACTCTGAACCAAGAGGATCTTGTCTTTTGAGTTTTTCCTCTTTAGGTTGCTAGCAGACCGGATGTCAATAGCAGACCTCTTCACTCTCCTCAAGTTCTTCCCCCTATTCACCTTTATTAAAAATTACTCACTGATGTTAGATCAAGACCTCATCTTCTTATGCATACCAGCCCAGTTTTCTGAGTTAAAGCGACATAATCCTAAGGCTATGTCCATTAGACCACCCTTAAAATTATTCATTGTGACATATAAATTGATGGGTACTGGGCTTACCTCTGCCGCAATCCAAAGGTGACTTCCAGTGCTAACATTTTTGGCGTCATTTCTAGGGATGAAACGAACTTATGATTTTGAAGGTGCATCAGAAATCAGAACCTTTGAAGAGTGCGCTTGCACTTGGCGACTCCACTAAGGTGAATCCACTGTCTCAACTCCACTGTTTCAGTGTGGTTGTTTCTGACTACACCTGGTAGCCCTTGGGAGAACACAATGATTAGATATGGTCTTTGATGGTGAAAAAAGGCCAGACACAGTCCTACTTCATATCATTCACCTGGTGACTCCATGGTTAAAAGATCAACTGATGACTCCACTAGTTCGAGATGAAAAAAATCTTGGCTCGGAGGTTTGCTCCTTTAATTTCTCTATTGTTCCTGGTTTTCCAAACAATGTTCCTACTATGGATTAGTGGGTTGATTGTTTTCCCATATTTAGAGAACACAGAAATGACAACCCTGTCGAGCATCTTCGTGAGGTTCATGAACTCATGCATCAGTGGGAGATACATCATGAGGATGTATTAATGAAGATGTTCATGTTCTTATTAGACGAGGATGCTCGTGAGTGGTATTGATCCTTTCCCCCTGCTAGCATCTCCTCCCTGAGAGAGTTTCATGCAACTTTCAATAGTCAATGTCAAAAGTTATATTCCTTTGAGTTAATTCGTCATAGATGTTGTGAGGAATATAGAGATGGTGTTCAGGACATAGTTTGTTCTTGTGAAATCTATGAGAATGGAGGATATACCTCAGAGGAGTTGATGGAGATGGTAAAATATTTTTCTGCAAGAATAGAGGGATTGGAGGCAAATTTCACTTGTTGCTCTTATGAAGAAAATGCAGAGGATATTCTGGTCCTTGAAACATATGTTCTTGGTAGCCCTGCTTATGATGAAGAAGTGATGTCGGATATTGACCAAGAACAAACAACTTTTGACGGATATCCCAATGAAGACGACGAAGAGTGGAGCTTTTCCATGGTTCATGTTTATAGTGATTATGAAACTGATCCCGGGGAGAGCCATGAAGGAGAAAATGAGGAGTCACATCTCTCGACTATCTTGGCTCAGAGATTTTCCCCTTTCAATTTCTCAGCCATATTTGGTTATCCACATCCAGTGCCGGCTATAAACGAATGGGATGATTATCTTCTGAGATTCATAGGAAGCAAGCATGACCATCCCGGTGAGCACTTATTAAAATTTCATGTATGCATGCTTGAACATGGCTTCTTTCACGAGGATGTCTAGATCAATATGTTTAGTTTTTCTTTATAAGAATATGCTCTTCGATGGTGTCTATCTCTCCCTGTTGCTAGTATCCATTCTTTGAAGGATTTTCAAGATGCTTTTAATTCGTATTACGTGAAGATTTACCCGGCTCATCTTATTTTTTATGACTGTTGTAAGAGGTTTGCACTCCAAATCCTGCAGACGATAGAGTGTTCCTCGTGTGATGATTCTGATGAAGATCTGATTGAGAGAGAAAGCAAGGATGAAAGTGAGTATTTTGCAAATACAAATGAAAAGTTTCCTCTCTCTATTTCCCAAGAAGAATTCCTTCCAGATATGATTGATGATAGCTCTAATGGTGGCATAACTATGGATGCATTATTTTCTGTCCATAGTACACCTGTTGTCTTGGATTTAAAAGAATAATTGGTTGAAGAAAAGAATCAAGATATTGCTCTTTCCTCCTTGCAAGATAAAAGAGTTATGCGCTCACCTACCCCTAAAGAGTATTCAGGAGAAGAAAGCATAGGTTTCCAATCTTCTTATGAAAGAGAAATCTCCTACCAAGAACAATGTGATAGAGAGAAAGAGCCATCTTGGATATACATGAAGAGACTTCTTTCTCTCATCTAGCAGATGTTATCGGAGCAGAAAAAGGAGAAATGGAGGAGCTAAAGGTGCAGTCTATCTCCTATCTTGAACCTACAAATGAGAAAGTATCACCTGGGATCAGCCGACCCGCATCAGTCCTCTACCCACCTATACACTCTAAGAACATCGAATGATGGGTGAGCAACAAGGAAGTGCAGGAGGTAATTTCTTACCAGTTGAGCTTTCCTGATTATAAATTTTGTGACCCCGTGGGGTTGTATATGGATCTGTGTTTTCCAAAATCACTGGAGCCTGCAAGGTTATTCATATTATCATCACTGAGAGGTATGGTTGGTGTTCCAAATCATGTTCTCATTATGTTTTCATACTTCCCGTACCTTTTGTGGATCATTTGCAGTAAAGAGAATAATTATATTACCGAGCAATCTGGGTGGCTATGGTGGAGGTTTGTTTTCACCTAGTGTTTTGTAAAAATCAATTAGCCTAGGATTGTACATAAATAAGCTCTTTCTGGGGCCCATGTGTTTGTTTTCATTTTTTAGTAAAGCAGTGTACATATTTCCTTGTTTTCTTCTATGAAATTTTTGAGCTAGACTCCATAGCCCAATAGATAAGGCACTAGAACTACTAGTTCTTGGCAGCTCGCAGGGGGCATTCCATCCCCTGTGGAGCCAAATGTTATCACATTAACATGTCAAAGCCTTCAAGGTTTGTGGTTTCTACCTAAGTCTGTATTTTTTCCTATCGATCCTCCTTTTACAGACCCATCGTAAGGTTTTTTCCTTTCGGTGTATAGTTTTTCTTCTTTTTGCTTGTATTAGAGGTGTCGGCCCTAAGCCTTTATGTTTTCTCTATGGTCAATAACTTCTCTCTCTTTAACTCTGTCACTGATCCTTTTTCCTTCCTGAGCCCTCAATCAGTCATCCAAATATTCATTTATAGAGATCGCAACCATAAGCACAAGCGCAACACTTAGAGCGGCCTGATATGGACACAAATCAAGCGAGAAAGCAAGATCAACTTTCAACGGCAAAGATCCATCAAGGTAATCAGATTGATGACCATCAGGTGATTGGGATCATAGACTGGCATGAAGTATAGCGTCAAAGTTCTGAAATCGTGAGGCCAATCCTATCCGTTGATCCTGGGAAGGACACGTGGCGCAAGATTAGAATTTCACTGACTCGCAGAATGGAACAGTCAAAGGACAGATTCATGAGAATTCATGAAATGAGAAATTGTGAAATGATATGAGCCGTTCATTTCAGAAGGACACGTGGTGCACGATTATCAATTTTGTGGTTTCACAAGATGGAGCGATCAAAGAGAAAATTCTTTAGAACTCACGGAATGTGAAATAGAGAAAAGATCGCAGCCGTTGATCAAAAGAGAGATCTGGACCATTGAAATCCATGTCTAAGCACGTAGGTGAAGATAAAATCTAGACCGTTAGATCCAAGCGCATGAAGGGAGATCTGGACCGTTGGAACAAATGTAGATTAGGTTCGTCTGATGCAAGGGGACACGTGTCGCTCGATCCAAGCAATCACAATTTCACGACTCAGAGATTTCAGTATGGAACATAATGAAAACTTGTGAAAGGCAAAGTCACAAAATGATCTGAGCCATCCAACTAGGGGAGCACGTGGCAGCAGAGAAGAGAAATCACGATTTCATGTTTCGGAGGTTTCAGCATGGATCAAGACGCGAAGCCCCGAGTCCCGAAATGTCGATGTTAATCAGTGTCGTCCGATGTAAAGGGATGCATGTCATCCGATCCATTGATCTAAATCACCAGAGTTGGGTCATTGATCAGGAAGCCTCATCGCATATCACAAGATCAACAGTCACGCTCCATTGCAGGGTCGAAAGGTGTGCACGTTTTAAAATTTCAAGGGTGGGCCGCAATCAGAATCGTGGTTTTTGGAAAAGGACGTGTGGCGATTCATGGTGAATTGTGGGGACAAAAGCGGTTTGCTTTAAAACCACCCTTGGTCGTGCCCGCAATCACGCAATTGCATAGGGTGACAACTCTAAGTCACATTGAATATGGGGTTATGGAAAGCAACTGCGAAAAAGGATGAAGCGCTCGAGTTGGTCACAAAGAAAGATCTGTGTGGCCTCTAGGCGCCTGAATTGACTCGAAGGATTCATGAGCTCACCTGGAATGTTCAGGAGTGTCAGGTATTTTCCTGATACCGATGAAAGTAGTTAATGAAAGTAGAGGGGTGGTCGGAACCTCATTTCATTCCATAAATGGAAAGCATGGAAGAATTGGCCATGGAGACAGACTGTCAACCCAAATTTACCCTATCAATAGATTTTCTTGCAAATCCCATACAGATCTGATCTTGCGTCTGACAGAAGAATACAAGTGCAGCTTGACAGAAGAAAATATAGACGCTAAGCCTTAAATGCAGTGACCAGAGCAGGCTCCTGGTGGGAGCTAGTAGTTCTGAGTATAAATAGTTAGTTTTGATATTTTGTTATGGTCGGTGGTTGAGCTAGGCTCTTGTATTGTAAAGTTTTAATGAAGCTCTGGTTATTCTAGATATGTATCTGTATTTGAGACTTCTTGTTTAATGTAATTCAACTTATTTTCATATCTCTGTAAACAGATGTGTTAGAACACTCGGGGATGGAGGATCCAGTCGAGTGTAGTTATGTTTTTGTGATGTAGGTTTGATTACAGTGATATCGCGACCATTTTTAATCATTTTATGTGTTGTCTTTTCCCTCCAATGTTGAATGACTCGGGCATGGATGATCCAGTTCGGTTGTTTTTATTGAATTGTGATATATGTTTGATTTCAGTTCAGTGATAATTTCATTCAGTTCCTTGAAACTCTGAACCAAGAGGATCTTGTCTTCTGATTTTTTCCTCTTTAGGTTGTTGGCAGACCAGATTTCCATAGCATACCTCTTCACTCTCCTCAAGTTATCCCCCCTAATCACCTTTATTACAACTTATTGACTGAAGTTAGATCAAGACCTCGTCTGCTTATGCATACCAACCCATTTTTTTGAGTTAAAGCGACATAATCCTGAGGCTGCTTCCATTAGACCACCATTAAAATTATTCATTGTGACATATTACCTTATGAGTATTGGGCTTACCTATGCCGCAATCCAGAGGTGACTTCCAGTTCTAACACAAAGCTGATTTTGGAAGCCCACTACAGTCGGGTGGTAGGACAATTTGGCGTAGAGAAAACTGTGGTTATTCTTCAGAAACATTTTTATTGGCGAAAACTTCAATAGGACGTCAACAAATATATCAGATCTTGCAGTGTCTGTGCCATTTCCAAGCCCACCATCAAGAAGCAAGGCTTTTACACCCCTCTTGCTATTCCCTAGAAGCCTTAGGAATCCATCTCAATGGAATACATGTCTGGTTTGTCATCCACCAAGAAAGGAAATGACTGTGTGTTTGTGGTCGTTAATCGACTTTCAAATATGGCCATCCTCACAGCCTGTAATAAGAATGTCACAGTGGAAGATACTGCCAAGCTCTTCTTCGAATGAGTGTGGGTCCAATTTGGGATAACACAGACCATCATCTCCGACCAAGACAATAGGTTCCTCAACACCTTTTGGTCGAGTCTCTAGTCTTTGTTGGACACCAAGCTCACAAAATCCACTTCTTTCCACCCCCAAATCGATGGCCAAATAGAGGTTGTGAATCAGATGATTGTGCACATCCTTTGCATGTACAATTCTAAGCATCCATGTACATGGGAGGATAGTCTCCCATATGTTAAACAAAGTTACAACAAGGCTCTCCATAGTTCCACCGGCCATAGCCCATTTCAGGTGGGTCTGGGATTCCAACCCTTGGGACCCATTGATGTTGCACTTCCTCTTGCCACAGCACATATAGACTCTTCCCCTGATCAGTATGCAATCAAAAAATCCACCAAATTCATTGATTGTATTTAGCACATCCTCCAACAATTCCATGAGAGTTTGTAGAAATCCAATGCTAAGTACAAGCAACGCCATGATCAACATAGGGTACCACACCAGTTTCATGTTGACAACAAAGTCTGGTTACATTTGTAGAAGGATCGTCTCACTGGACCCCATCGAAAGCTTCACCCACTTAGTTATGGGACTTACACTATCACCAAGGTTGTGGATAGCAATGATTTTGAGCTCAACACTCCACCCTTCCTTGGTCTGCATACAGTATTCAATATGGACCTCCTTTGGCCATACTTTCCCCCATTATCAGACACCTCTAAGATCACAGAACAACTGGCACCAACAGAGCTCAACCTTGATTGCATGGAACAATCATCCACTAATCAGATAGTCGACACAGAGGTCAAGGGCATGCACCAGTAGTGGATCGAGCTTTATCGAGTTGTCAAGGAAAGGAAACTCCTACACCAAGGCAAGTGGCTCGCCCGGGGCCAAATACAACAAAAGTTTCCTCACGTGATGGAGGAACTCAACACAATGGAGACCATTTCTTTCTAAGGGGGTAGGATTGATCCAGGTGGATATTGGTGGCCACCCACCTATTCCAACTGGCTCCTTGTGTCCGTTTTTTGTTCAACACATTCTTTTGTACTGCTTTGTAATTGTGAGTTCTACACTTCTGGGGATGTCTGAAGCCCCACACATCCTCCAAGTGGATATGGGTGGCCTCTCGCCTAATCCAACTAACTTATTTTGTATGTTTTCATGTCAGCACATCTTGTTGTACTTCCAGGGTCGTTTTGGGGCCCTAAACGTTTTTTTTTTGGCTCACCACAGTCAAACTATAGACGGAGTCAGAGTTTGACGGTGGAATGTGTAGTTCTTTGAAATACCTTTCCAATAGGCTATCACACACCTAAAATAGAGGTCGTATGCAAAAGTTATGACCCTTGGAATTTGAGGTACCAAATTACACCAACTTACCCATAGGACCCACATGACTTTTGGCGTTTCACCTTCTAGGTTTAGGTTTTTGGATGTCTAGGGTTTTGGACTTCATGAGTAATATAAAAAAGGCCTATGGATCCTCATTGTAATCCATTTTGATTAGACGGACGTGCGTAGCAGCAACATCTCTTCTCAGAGATAGCTACCACCATTCAAGCAAGTGTTTCAGTTCTGCAGTTTTACATTTTCAGCCTATTTCATTATTTAATAGAAGATATTGTTCACTGGATATTTGTGTTATTTTTCATATCTATGTTTTTATTGTATTCAGTATGTTAATCAGTTCGTTTCGCTCCTAAATCTGGATTATCTCTTCACTTACCATTTTCAACCAATCATTTCTTCCATCACTTGACCTTTCGGGGGAATTCTCCTTACACTTCCCTTCATCCTTCTCATTCCCCCTAGGGTCATCGGGATCACCTCCCTAGAGTGACCTAGTCACCCTTGAAGTGCAGGAACTACATCGAGGTGACATTGGGTGTAGGATTCCCATAGTTGTAGCACTTTCTTTGTGGTTGGTTCAGGCTTTTCCCAACCTACAACTTGCACTATAACATTCTGGCACCACTGTCGGGGAAGATTTTGAATCCTCTTCGGGCCTTAAATGACACTTTTGGAAAGTATCTTTCCCAATTCCTTCACCCCGAGCTTGCCTAGCGACTCCACTCCAAGAACCTACCCTTTTTCCTTTGACAAACCTTCTTCAAATTTTGTCTGTTGACTCCACCATTTCCCGAACCCACCTTTCCATTACATCCCTTTCCCCTTTCATCCTTTAATAAGACTTGATATCCCTCGGAAACTCCTTTTATGTGTTCTTCTATTCGATGGGACTATGGACCCTTGTAATCAACCAAGACCTCACCATCCCTCATGGAAGGAAATTTTGCAGATGGAAAGGGAAAAAGTTGCTTATAAAGTCATTGAAGAGCTAATGAACCGATGAACCAAGTTAAAGAGTTATTGCATGAGTCTGTCAAAGACCAATCCCTCACAGATGAAGAGGCTCTTGAAGGACATGCTTATGAAGAAATATTTCAAGAAGATCCTGGTGAAGCTTATCATGCTGAATATTCTAAGGAGGCTTTTAATGAAGATGAAATCCTTTCACTTAATGAAGACATCCAAGTTGTTATTCCTCCTACACATCAAGAGGAGAACACTATGAATTATGACCCTTTCGAGGATCTTGATGACATCATGTTCCATTATTCTGGAAGTGAAGGAGAACTAGAAGATCCCTCAGATACAATTGATTAACATATTGACACTTTCATACAGATTGGAAAACGTGGATGGGACATGAGCCTTTTCACCTTTGACATAGATCCCACTTACGACATTGAGGGTAGCCCTCAAACAAAGGATTGGTATCCGTGCATATATGACTCAGATGTTTGGGATGGTGATGGTGACATGATCACAGATTTGCTCGATTCATTTGAGAATGAATTGTCACAACATCTTCAAGGTGATCCATATCCTTTTGGGGATGCATATTTTTTCTATGAGGATTTTCAGACATCTTCGCCCTTGATTTTGGAAGAGTACCAAGACATAGTTGTTAAGAACCAAATATCAAAAGAGCATAAAAAAACCTAAGAATAAGTACTCAATGCCTTGACAAAGAGATAATTTCAGATAATAATCCTCTTCAAGGGGGCAACCTCCTTATACACCACATAAATTTCCAAATACCAGATGATTCCAAATGAAAAGGTCTCATTGGTGTATATAGGAGAATAGGAGGTACAATTACTAATAATGGACCCAAGCCGACATAAATAAAATAACATTACTAATGTAATATGCCCCAATTAAGGGGTAATGCGCCACTATTTAGGGCTTAACATGCCCCTCCAATTTAGAAAAGTGTTGTCCGCAAAGCTTGAGTAATTTTGGATGTTTTTTTTATAAAAGGCTCATCTTCCCAAGTGGAATCTTCAGCAGGTAGTTTCCTCCACTTAATGAGATACTCTGAAATGGATCTATTCCTCAGTTGGTGAATTCTTGTGTCAGTGATAGCTTCAGGCTCCAATATGATTTTTCATTCCTCTTCAAATTCTGGAAATATAGTTTGAACTGGGATCTTGTCATATATAACCTTCTTTAAACATGAAACATGGAAAACTTGGTGTACTCATGAAGATGCAGGCAAATCCAATTTTTATGCCATAGTACTAATCTTTTGCAACACCTTATAAGGGCCATAGTACTTTGGTGATAATTTATTATCCTTCTTAGATTGCTTGAGGGACATCTGTTTGTATGATTGTAGTCTTAAAAATACCCAATCCCCTACTTCAAAAATTCTTTCACTACGATGTTGATATGCTTGTTGTTTCATGTGATTATGCGCCATGGTCAGGTTGTCCTTTAAGAGTTGGAGAACCTGTTGTTGATTCTCGATGTTTAGATTTTTATTTTAGAGAAGAAGTGATGGAAGGTGGGTGATATCCATAGAGTGCCATAAATGGTGTCATTTTTGTTTCAGTATGAAAGGAAGTCTTATACCACCATTCTTCCAAGGGTAACCATTTGAACCATTGTGTTTGTTTATCAAACACAAAGCAACAAAGGTATCCTTCCAAACATTTGTTCACTATCTCATTTTTTCCATCAGATTGAGTATGATAAGATGAGATATGAGCCAATTGAGTACCCAAACAAGAAAATAATTATTTCCAAAAATGTCCAGTGAAGATGGGATCTTTTTCACTTACAATGATCTTTGGGCTTCCATGTAGCTTTTGAACTGTCTCCATGAATACAATGGCAACTGTACTGGCTTTGAAAGGGTGAGAGAGTGCACAAAAGTGTGCGTACTTGGTCATTCTATCAACAATCACCATGATGACACTCTTTCCTTTAGACTTCGGTAACTCTATGATGAAATCCATGGAAACATCCTCCCAACGCTGACTTGGGATGGATAATGGTTGTAAAATACCTAGGGTCTTAATTGTTTCCACCTTATTTTTTTGGCAAACCAAACATTCTGCCACAAACCTTTGAACATCAGTTTTAAGGCCATCCCAAAAAAATTCCTTCTTGACCCTATGGTAGGTTTTCAAAAATATTGAGTGCCCTCCTACCAGAGAGGTGTGAAATTCCAAGAGTACCTTTTGTTTAAGTTGGGAAATCTTACATAAATATAAGCGATATTTGTACCATAGTGAATCATTTTTCCATGTAAATGTATCTGATGCACTGGAATCCTGCTGCAACCTTTGAATGAGAGTCCACATGTTTTCATCATTCTTCCATTAATCCCTCACTTCTATTATCCAATCGGGTTGGATGATCGAGATAACACAGAGAAAGGCCTCAACATCTTCATCCTTTCTTGAGAGTGCATCTGCCACAACATTTTGTTTCCCTTTTTTGTGGATGATTTTAAAATCATAACCCAACATCTTGGTCACCCATTTTTGTTGTTCTTTTGAAGATAGTCTTTGTTCCAAGAATTATTTAAGACTATCATGATATTTTTTTACCTTGAAGTGCCTACCTATTAGGTAAGGGTGTCATTTCTTCAATGCATGTAGTATTTCCATCATTTCCTTATCATAAATGGGTTTGTGTAAGCCCTTTCCCTTTATTGTCCGAATTTCAAAAGCAAGGGGCCTTCCTTCTTGCCTTAGAATAGCACCAATGTCATTTCCCAAGGCATCACATTCCATAATAAAGGTTTTTTGTGAAGTCTGGTGTGGTCAAGGTAGGAGCTTTGCACATTGCCTATTTAAATTATTCAAAAACTTGAGTTGCCTCTGGATTCCATGACAATGAATCCTTATTAATTAATGTCGTTAAAGGTGTTTCTATTTTTCCATAGTTCCGAACAAACTTGTGGTAGTAACCTGTAAAACCCAAAAATCCTCTAAGATTCTTCAATGTTTTGGGAATCATCCAATCCATCATGGCCTTAATATTGTTAGGGTCTACCTTGATACCTTCATGAGATACAATATGACCCAAATACTCTACCTCCTTCACCCCAAAGAAACATTTGGATGGTTTGGCATATAGTTGTTTCTTCTTTAGTAGTTGTAGCACCTTGTCAACATGTCGAACATGATCCTCCGAAGACTTGCTACGGATTAATATATCATCAAAAAATACTAACACAAATTTTCAAAGGAAGGGCTTGAAAATGGAATTCATCAACCATTTGAATGTGGAAGGTGAATTTGTAAGGACAAAAGGCATGGCCAAAAATTCATAATGGCCTTCATGAGTTCGAAATGTTGTTTTTGGGATATTTGCTTCCTTCATTCTAATCTGATGATACACTGAATGAAGATCCAACTTTGTGAAATATATTGCTCCATGTAGTTCATCTAACAATTCATCAATGAAGGAAATGAGAAACTTATCTTTAATAGTGATCTTTTTGAGCTCTCTATAATCTGGACGCATACACCATGAGCCCTATTTCTTGATTACCATTACCACTGGTGCATAGTAAGAACTTTGGCTATGTATAATAATGCTAGCCTCTAACATTTCTTCAACCATATGCTCAATTTAACTCTTCTAGGCATAAGGATATCTGCAAGGCTTGATGTTAGGAGGAACACTCCCAGGAATTAGGTGAATAACATGATCATGATTTTGAGTGGGTGGAAGACCTCTGGGAATATCTTCAAATACTTTGGAATGCTTATCAATAATCCCTTGGAGATCTAGGGGAATATATGGCTTAGATGTTTGAAAATCTAGTGAGCGTCATTGTACAATTACACCCAGATGCCCCTTTTTCAATAATCTTTTCATGCCATTAGAACTTATCACCTTACTGGGTTTCTTTGTGATACCCCTTAACTCAATTTCCTTTCCTTCCAATGAAAATTTCATGAAAAGTTCTTGAAAATTAAAATCCATTGTTCCCAATGATTGTAACCATTGGGCTCCTTGATCTGGAATATATTTGTAGAACGAAATGAATACAGATTATTATCAAAATATGCTTAACACATAATAATAGATATACAATAAAATTGGTTTATATTCAATAAGGAAATAAGTTGAAACTGTAAAATGCAGCGGAAACAAGCTTGCTAGAATGGTGGTGGCTTATCTCTGAGAAGAGATGTGACGGCTGCGCTCATTCACAAGAAGATGATTACAATGAGGTTCTGAAGGCATTTTTACAATAAACAGGAATGTCAAAAACCCTAGACATCCAAAAAACCTAACGCTAGGAGATGAAGTGCCAAAAGTCATGTGGGCCCCATTTGGGTAAGTTAGTACATCAACTTCCTGGGGTCGTAACTCATGCATACGATCTCTATTTTAGGCTCACGATAGCCCATTGGAAAGGTCTATCTGAGGACTACACATTTTTTTTCTATCTATTAAAGGTCATTTTGATTGTGGTGATCCCTAAAAAGCGTTATTTATCGTCTCAAAATGACCCCGCAAGTCAGGGGCCCAAAAAATAGGGGAAAAACTGCCAAAATGAAAAACTGCCAAAATGAGCGAGTTGGAATAGGTGGGAGGCCACCGACATCCATCTGGATCACTCCTAGTATGAAATCAACACCACCCATGGGTATATCAATCATTGGACTATTCATTACATATTCCCACATAGTAATATTGATCTCATGGCATTTCCCTGAGCAATTGATAGTTCCTCCATTTGTAATCATTACTTGAAACTCTGGTGTTGGATATATAAAGCAATTGAGAGTTTTGTCTAATTTATAGTGAATGAAATTATGAGTACTACCAGAATCAATTATGACTATTACCTTTTTATTTTTGATGTATCGTTCGATCTTGAGGGTTTGAGGAGTTCTAATTCTAGCCAATGCATTACATGATATCATGAGAGTCAACTCTTGAGAAGAAATCTCTTCCATGTTTTCATCTTGAGATGGTTCTTGTTCTCATTCTTGTTCTTCTTCCTCTTCAAAATCTATGTAGAATAATTTCTTCTCACCACACTTATGTCCCTTACTGTACTTGCTTTCACAATTAAAGCATAAACCGTTTTCTTTTCTTTCCTCCAATTGTCGAGGTGTCAACCTTGTAGGTTGAGGTGTTTTAGAAGAAGGAACATTATTCTCTCAATAGAGGTTAGTAGTGGTCCTTCTAGTAGCCATAGCCATATTTTTACTTTCAACATTTCTCGCCACCCTGAACGCATTCTCCAATGATTTGGGTTCCCAAAGGTGAACCTCATGTTGAATGTTATCCTTTAAAGTTCCTATGAATACATCAATCAGGTACTCATTTGGAATATATGTTACCTTTATATTCAATCTTTGGAAGTTCTCAATATGCTCCGCAACTGAACCCGTTTGCTTGAGATTTATCAATTGGCTAAAGAAGGTATTGTTCCTTGTATCCTCATAGTGTGCTATCATTTCTTCTGTGAAAATTGTCCAAGTGACAAGTGATTTGAGAGAACAAAGTCATTGATACCACAAAAATTGATTGGGTTCTAATTATAAAGAAGCAATTTGCACCTTTTGTGTATGTGGTACATATTGTATGTCAAAGAACTGCTCCATATGAAGTATCCATTTGATTGGATCATTGCCATAAAACTTCCTCATATTGATCTTAGAAAGTGGTTGGTCTTCAACCCAAAGTTGGAGTTTTTCTAGTCTTGGTTCATCTTCCTTGTGTCCTCATCATGAATTTCATGGGATACATTTTCACTTTCAGGTGGCCTCTCTATTAGGAAATTTTTCAATCCTTCCATGATCTCCCTTTTTAAACCATCCATCTTAGTATCCATTATTACCTCCAACTTAGCTTCAGTTGAATCCATCATCCCTTGTAGTTCATCTTTTGTTACTGTCTTCTTTTGTAAATCATTCATGTCCCTTCACATTTCTTCACCTTCATCAAGATTCTAAGTAGGACTGTCTGGAGGCTTATTTGGTGTAGAAGTTCCCTTTTTTGGTGGCATGTTGGCCAAGTATCACTTTTAAACCTTGATTTTGAGGTGGTTCTACTAGACGATATTTATTCTTCTGTATCTCCACAATTTTGTCCCTTCTGGGTCTAATAATTTTGTTTTGTAGTTCTCTGATACGTTTTCTATGCAATTCCATAGGTCTAAGAAAAATTGGATGTGCCAAGTGAAATTTATGGTAACTTCCCCACACCTTGCTGATTTTTGTCCCTTCCAGGAGAGTGTACTTGTAAAGCGTGCCAAGAGCACAATATTTGATATTTGATTCTAAAAATTGCACCATAAATACCATAGACTATCCACTATCCACTGCAATTGATCTCACTTAATTTTGATACACACTGAAGAATATATCATTGTTTTACCCGGAACACTTGTTTGAGACTAGTTAATATGACTAGTCATATACCCTATCTTACACAAGATGTATCTACAAAAGTAGGATGACCCAGAAGATAAAAATTTTATACAGCTACCTTGATAATTTATATGAATACCCTCATGGTTTCTGGGTTTGAAACATCAGAAAAAATATTTTATAGTGAAAATTCCACGATGACTAAATTCAGGATGATTCAAGAACCCTATATTACACAGGCTATATTTCAGAAAGTATAAGTCTCAAGAGATGAAATTTGAACCCCACGTACTTTGATCATTCTAATAAATACAATCCAAGGGGTTCCTTCAGAAAATTCATAGAAAAAATGTTATAGCAAAAATTAGAAGGTGTCTCAAATGCATCAGTAAAACCCTAAGACCTTGAGCTCTGATACCAAATGTTAAGAACCAAATATCATAATAGCATAAAAAAACCTCAGAATAAGTACTCAATGGCTTGACAAAGAGATAATTTCAGATAATAAGCCTCTTCGAGGGAAACCTCCTTATACACCACATAAATATCTAAATACCAGATGATTCCACATGAAAAGGTCACCTTGGTATATTTAGGAGACTAGGAGGTACAATTACAACTAATGGACCCAAGCCATCAAAAAAAAAAAAAATTACTAACGTAATATGCCCCAATTAAGGGGTAATGTGCCACTATTTAGGGCTTAACAATATGTATCCCAGGGCAATCATAGGTTCACTCTATGAAGCTAAAGTTTTGTCATCTTGAGAATTTTCACAAGGATTCACAAATGAAGAGGAAACATGTTTCTTATTCTAGACCTAAGCCCGTCCCATACCTCATTTCTTCCCCTCGGGTGAAGCATGGGATCTTCTTGAGTTATCTCACATTTTCTCGGTATTCAAGGAGCAGTGACTGTGTTGATGAGGATGAATATGAGCCATCATATGCATATGGTAGTCCACTCCAGAGATAGATAGATTGAGCTCTTGGCTATTCTTACAGGCAGGAGTTATAGGCTAATCGAGATTGTTGTTTCTCTTTTCAACAGGATTTACTCCCTCCCACCCATATCCATGAGTTTTATTTCATGATTGATTATATGTCTATTTATGCTCATGATTGCTATGTGTTGGACTTATCTTTGTTGTTTCACATGATTAAGAACAAGGGGGAATGTCTTCATCCGATGATCATGTGGTTTCACTGATTATACGATTTCACCTGACACCTTCGAGACTTGAACATCAGGGTCTAAGGACCCCATGTAAGTAGGTAAGTCATATTTATTTCTTGCATATTGCATTTTTCTTGCTCATATTAGTTTAGTTGAATTGAAATTTCATTTTTCTCTACTTGCATTATTGATTTCATCATCGTATATGTATACTTAGTTAAAAATTTTGTCAAAAAATTATTTTTCTAGCTTAGTTGGTTTTGATTATGACCATATGAGAACAAGGATGAGTAGGCCATCTTGCACTTGAAATTTTGATGTTTCTTTGCAGGCACATTTCTACCAGGAGATGTTTTAGTTATCATGCACTCTACGGTGAGCACATGTCCCCAAGTAGGAGCCAGATGTTATCCCCATTTTGTGGATAACCAAGGAGATGATCTCTCGAGACCCTCAGGTTGTAGACATGGAGTACCGAGAGATGTGAAGACCACGGATTTTCATTTTGCACAACCAAAGACCCACATTTCCACCACAGTGATCCAACACCTAGTCATCGTCCACATCGTCTTACCACCACAGGTCACTTGGGTCTTTCTCCATGAGGTACAAGTCAGGTATGATGGTGGGTATCACTTTAATATTTGAGAAATTCTAGCTTGTGTATCATAGGTTATTTTTTATTATGAGGCATTTTCTTTGGAAACTATGCCTTTTACCTTGTTTAAATGGTGGTGGTTGGTTTGGGGAACTCAAGTAGATGGTCACCCTTAGGATGGGGTGTTTCTAGGAGCTAATTCCTTTGATGAGTCATCGTGCCACTCCTGACCATACTTACCACTTTCCATCATTATTTCCCCTCATGACATCTTCTCTTAGGATTTTGGGGTAGATTGACCCTAGAAGGGACCATTCCTCATTTCATGGGAAGAAGGGGTTGAAGGCCTAGAGGGGAGTTACTTGGAAAAAGATAAAATCCTAATGAAAGAACCTTCCATATTCTTCACCCAAGGGAT
Source organism: Picea engelmannii (assembly GCA_009831015.1). NCBI lineage: Eukaryota > Viridiplantae > Streptophyta > Pinopsida > Pinales > Pinaceae > Picea > Picea engelmannii. The sequence goes on from ML803042.1 coordinate 160,606, forward strand.
CCTGAGAAAGCAATGAAAATCTTCTTCGTAAGAAAATAAGGACCCTGTGAAAAGAATAAATAAAGATGCTTAAAGGATCATTTGAGGATAGGGGGTCTCATCATGAGCCAACCTATCACGTCCATGGGTATCTAACGATATAACATTACCATTTTTGGCCATCACACAAGGGTAATGGCTCTTAGTTTCACTGTTGAGGGAAAGGGGGTCTCATCAGGAGCCAACCTTCTCATCTCCGTGAAAGTACTTGTGGGTAACATTGTTGTTACCTGGTTACCACACTAGGGCAGTGGCATCCAACTCACCCTATGCTATATTGAAATAATATACAAAGAAAGAAACAAAGATAAAAGGCAATTGATGGGATTGGAAAAAATACATTATGGATGAAGGTGCAACACACCCGCCACAAAGGCACCCATAAATGAGATATTATGGACCCTTGCATATCATGAACCCCATGCCCATTGAGTACTTCCCCCATCCATTCCACTTCATTCACATGAATTAGATAGGGTTGTTTCTAGACTTAGGGGGTTTGATCCATTGAAAAGAAGTACCATGCCAACCCTCCCACAACCAAACTTGGAAAAACATTTAGTTTCTTAAGCACATGATTTTATGATGTAGTCCTGGTATACATGCTTTAATGGCTCTTTTATTAAATTAATTTACTCATCATGATTCTTTGACTTGATATCCTTGGAGAGTGTATCCATTTGTCTTGCAGGTACAGGTTGGTGGCTAGTTTTAGAAGAAAAAGTATAGCTTGGACTTCCATGGGGAAAGCAACCCATCTGATGGATGACATAGGCCCACATGCCAAACAACAGAGAAATGCCTTTCGAGGCCTAGAAGACAGCTGGATAGACATAGACCACCCTTTGCATGCCAAATGATTTTCCCATAAGGGGAAAAACATCACTCCCTAGGGGATTGACGTCACATTTGAGGGGCATGTGGTGATTGATGATGAAACAGAGCATGACACATGGAATTTTGAGGTGGATAGGCTCCAAATAATTTCCACATGGCCTTTGGAGGCCCTACTTTGCAGCCCAACTCCAACAACTTGCTCAATTTTCCAAAACATCCTCCTTCAAGGGATGACATCACCTTTGTTTTAGGGTTTTCTTTGTGAAAAAAGTGAAGTTAAAGAAAATTTTTAAATATTATCTTTGTAAAGGGGAAAGATTAGGGTTGTTGACCCCTAATCTTATGTTTTCCCTAATATTATGTGGACAAACTATGTTAGCTACATTTTGTATAAATAGAGATCATAAGATCTCAATTTAAAAACATAACTCTCCATTGTGAGAGGTTATATGTTAGCTAGCTATGAGCATTCTCTCTCTCTCTCTCTCTCTCTCTCTCTCTCTCTCTCTCTCTCTCTCTCTCTCTCTCTCTCTCTCTCTCTACACTTGTCTTGGTTTTTCTTGGCTATTGGTGGAAAATTGATGTGCTAGGCTTGGAATCTCTTTCTATTGCATGTGGGTGTTCTAAATATTGGAGATAAGGGTTTGTTAAATGTTATTTATGAATATGGTAAGAGACATATGCATTTATTGTCTAGTTATATTGCTTTAAATTCTATAATTTGCCACTGTTCAAATCCTTGGGAGAAGTATACGAGCATACACCCTCCCCAAGGTATTTTCATTTGCTTGTTTTGAAGGAGATTATTATGCACAAGTTGCCTTGGATAATTATAAGGGAATACACCCTCTAGGGTATTTTTGTTTTGGTTTGCAAAACCCTAGGAATTACAAGGGCGTACACCCGTAGGGAATTTACAAGTCAAATATTTGATCCAAGCTTAACTTTTTTAAGGTCTATTGCTTTTCAAGGTGTTTTTTCCAAGAGAAATACAAGGGCGTATACCCTCTTGGCATGACCCTAAGAAGTATATATATACTTGGGAATTATAAGGGTGTACACCCCCAAGGATTTAGCTAAGATTTTTCATCTCTTTGACTTCATTACCCAATATTCTAAGGCACTAATCAATTTCAAGTTGCATTGGAGATACAAAACAATCGCCTCAACAAACATGAAATTTCAACCTTTGCAAGCTTTCTCTTTTGGATAGTGATCTTGATGCCTTGGGGATTTTTCCTCCCTTAGGGTTCCCCTTTTATTCCATAATTTCTCATTGTTGTACTAACTTGTTTCCTACATCCATTAGGCTGCATAAAATCACTAACCCTAGGTGCTAATATCTCACTAACTAACCCCTAACTTTCCTCCATTTTTCAGCCACTGAGTCTCCTATATGGGGTGCACTTTTTGGGCCACCTAGCACTAACATCTGACCACTAACTTTGCTGATATTTTCCTTATTTAGCTACAGCCACATGTCTGCAATTTTCCGCAGAAAACTCAGACTTGTGACAGCCATAAACCATTGACCAATGCCTAGCCTAAACCTAGATATTTGCCAACCTAACTCACCTATTAACTAGCTAGTCATTCTAACACCTCAAAGTAGCTTTAGTGTAACATTTATTTTCTGATTTACTAACTTGTATGACGTTGTATTTTAGGGATATCAAGATTAACTTGTTGATCCATTACTATACTTGGTTGGAAAAGTGTCTTTTCTTGTGTCTCGGGAAGGTACAGGTGCACCGACAACTATCTCTTTACTTGGTATCCATTTACCTCTCTTCACTTAGCTTTTTCAACCAATCATTTCTTCCATTACTTGAATTTCTGAGGGCATTATACTTACACTTCCCTTCATCCTTCTCATTCCCCCTAGGGTCACCGGGATCACCTCCCTAGAGTGACCTAGTCATCTTTGAAATGCAAGACCTACATCGAGGTGACATTGGGTGTAGGATTCCCATAGTTCTAGCACTTTATTTGTGGTTGGTTCGAGCTTTTCCCAACCTACAAGTTGTGTTATAACACTACCAAGGTAAGCTTGAAGATGACAATGAAGTAAATGTGCATGTATTTATTAATGTTGACTGGGTTTGAGATCTAGATCGATGAAGGTCAATCAATGGATATGTGTTAAAAAAGTTCGATGTAGCAACAAGTTGGATGAGTAGGTGACATGTAGTTGTAGACTTGTTGACAACGAAATCTGAATACATGGAAGCCCCTCATGCAAGGAAAGAAGCAACATGGATGCATTGACGGTGTTCAGGGATCAAGTTTGAACAAAAATCTATGAAGATAAATTGTGATAGTCAAAGCACAACATTTCTAGCAAAGAACCTGGCGTACCATTTCAGGATGAATCATATTGATGTACAATACCATTTCGTGAGAGACATGGTCGAAAGAAATAAGGTGTTATTGGAGAAAGTAGACACATTAGAAAGCATATCATACTCTTTGACCAAGTCTGTGAGTGTTGTGAAGTTCTCTTGGTGTAGACAGGAAATAGGTTTTGTTTCCCTGGTTCAGTGAATATATGTTCATGTTATCCTATATCAAAAAAAAAGACAACAAGTGGGAGAATGTTGGGTTGTTATATTCTTTGTAGTGATAGAACAATCAACCGACTATCTTGTCGAGGTGGATCAACTGGGGATAAGTCGATCGATGAGTCAAGTCAAGTTTATGGTTAAGTCGAGGTCAAAGTGATCGACTGGGATGTCAGAAGTCAAAGTTATCTATGGGCAAGACGAAGTCGAAGTTGGAAATAGGAGGTCAAATAGTAATTTGACTGAAGTCGACTGTAACATAATCATGAGATTCATGGGATTTTCATCCAATTATCTTCCTGAATTTGTAACCATTTTGGGGCTCCATGATTTAGGGTTTTTCATGTTATATATCCTATAAATAAGGCATGTTGTAATATTGTAGAATTTAATACTTAGATCAATCTTTAGAGGTTGATGATCATGTATATGTAGTTTGAATTGGATTTAGGGTTGTTCTTGTGTAAATCAAGAGAGTATGATGGGGAATGTGTCTTAGGTGTAGACCAAGGTTAGTCATGTAACTCTTTATTGATTTAATGAATAATACAACAAGGAGTAAGATGCTCAAGGAGTGTTGGTTTTCCCATTTGTGTTTCCAAGGTAAAATCACTGTGTACTATGTTTGCCATTTATTTTCTTGTTTAAATATGTCTTCTCTTTCCTATTTGATATATTGTGGATGTTTGTTTCCTAACATGGAGTACTCATTTAAATACCAATACCTTATTGTTATCGGGATAATTGTTAAGTGCGGACACAAATCAATCCACCTAGCTTCACTACGAAACTAGAACAAAACAAGACAGTACACTACTCTTTCCTTAGATTTCAATTATCAAATGAGAAATGGATCTAGAACATACCTTTTAAATATCGAAGATATGACTTCATCAATGAAATCCAAGCTCCGTCGTAAGGCTTATGCAGAAATATCTGCAAAGGAATACATGCCAACGAAGACAAGAATAACATAGCCTACTTGATATGAAACTATGTATGTGATCAAGGAATCATACAATATCGACAAATAAGATTCATATAGGAAAGAAAAGTGCATCTGTATTAAATAATAGGAAGAGAGATTACAACCAAAGCCTTGATTTCGTAAGGTCCCTTCCAACTATACCTTGCTTCTCACACACCTCTGCTTCACGGATTTTGAGACTATAGATCTAAAAGTCACTCATAATCTGTCTTGACCAAGAAAAACTCAAAGCCACTCTAACCAAGCTAACAATATCAAGCCAAATTCCCAATCTAACTTTCTCCGTGATATCTCATCTCCTTTTATAAGATGAAGAGGATAAGGTGAGGAGGTTAGGAGGCCACCTCACCAGAGAAGCTTCTCCTTCTAGAAGCATCGAAAAGATGCTCTTTTTCCCACATACGAAAATTGTCGCACCCCTATAACTGAGCAGAATGCGATGATGTCGCAGGCCAAGTTTAGTACAACAACTGACGATCTAGGATCGTCGCACCCCTAACATTAGGTAGGGTGCGACAACCCTCCTTAATAGGGTTTTTACAAAGGAAAAGACAACTTCTTCTCTCAGGCAAAGTTCTTCTCCCTTCTTTCTTCAGTAATTTGGGCCATTGATCCTTTTAAAGACAAAGGATAGGTTTACATCATTAATGGTCATAGGGGTGAAGAAAATAATGTGTAACACTTATGTTCTCCAATACCTCTATAGCCTCTAGGGATATCCTTGCGAAATATTTGCAAAACATAACCTCATACAATGGTGCAAGGAAACCATCATAGATAAGGGAAAACTAGTATTCATACTTGTTCCTCCACAAATTCTTGAAATAAACATGAATAGGGGGATGTTTTGGAGACTATAGTATTTTTTAAGGATTCAAGTATTATACCTTAGTATATTATGCTAGGTAATTATTTCATATTAAAAAAACATACATATAGATATGCAAGTGAATATTCAATGAAAAATATAATTTACTATTAAAATTTGTAATTTTGGCAAATATTATCAATATAACCATATTTTATGTAAAAAATAGGAAAAAAAGTTTAAGTGAAATTGGTCAATTTGCGAATTTAGTTTTTGAAAAAAAGGCCAAAAACTAGCCAATTGGTGAAAATTCGCCCCTAAAAACTACCCTTCTAGAGACCAAGACAAACCTAATCATGTGAATGCATTGGAGGCATGGACCACATCTAATAGATAAGAAGACATATATAACTTTTGATCTGAATTTAGGATCGGAACGAACTGATTAACAGACCAAATACAATAAACACAGATATATGAAAAACAACACATATATCCAGTGAACAATATCTTCTATTGAATAAATGAAATAGGATGAAACTATAAAAATGCAGAACTGAAACACTTGCTCGAATGGTGGTAGCTATCTCTGAGGAGAGATGTGGCTTCTATGCACATCCGTCTGAGAAGAATGATTACAATGAGGCTCCAGAGGCCTTTTTAACATTACTCATGGATGCCAAAACCCTAGACATACAAAAACCTAACCCTGGGAGATGAAACACCAAAAGTTATGTGGGCCCCTATGGGTAAGTTGGTACCTAAACTTCCTAGGGTTGTAACTTTCGCATACAACCTCCGTTTTAGGCGTGTGATAGCCCTTTGGAAAGGTCTTTTTGAGAACTACAAATTACGCAATCAAACTCTTACTTCATCTACAGTTTGACTATGGTGAGCCAAAACAACATTGTTTAGGGCCCAAAAATGGCCCTTTAAGTACAACAAGATGTGTTGACATGAAAACATACAAAATAAGCCAGTTGGATTAAGTGGGAGGCCACCAGTTTCCACCTAGAAGATGTGTAGGGATTCTTACAACCCCGAAAGTGTAGAACCCACAATTATAAATAAGTACAAAAGAACGTGTTGAACTAAAAATTGTCAAGAGGAGCCAGTTGGAATAGGTGGGTGGCCACCAATATCCACCTGGATCAATCCTTCCCCTTTAGGAAACAATTGTCTCCATTGCGTTGAGTTCCCCCATTATGTGAGAAAACTTCTACTGAATTTGTCCCTGGGTGAGCCACTTTCCTTAGTGGAGGAGCCACCTAGGCTTGACAACCCGATAAAGTTGGATCCTCTGCTGGTGAGTGCCCTTGAACTATGTATCCATTATCTGATCAGTGGATGCTTGTTCCATGTAGTCAGGGTTGAGCTATGTTGCTACCAGTTTTTTTGTGATCTCTGAGGTGTCCAATAATGGTGGAAAACATGGTCGAAGGAGGTCCACATTGAAAATTGGGTGCAAGACAAGGAAGGGTGGAGTGTTGAGCTCAAAATCATTTCTACCCACAGCCTTGGTGATGGTGTAAGGCCCATAGATAAGTGGGTGGAGATTTCGATGGGGCCCTGTAAGATTCTCCTTTTGCAAATGTAACCAGACCTTGTCTCCAACCTGAAACTGGTGCAATACCTTGTGTTGATCATGGCGTTGATTGTACTTATCATTGGCTTTCTGAAAAATCTCATGGACCTGTTGGCAGATGTGTTGAATCCTCTCAATGAATCTGGTGGATTTCTTTGTCTCAGACTGAACATGGGAAGATTGTGTCTATGTGGTTGCTAGAGGTAGTGCAACATCAATGGGACCCAAGGGTTGGAATATCAGTCCCACCTGAAATGGGATATGGCTAGTGGAGCTATGGAGAGCCATGTTGTAACTGTGTTGAACATAGGGGAGACTCTCATCCCATGTATGAATATGCTTAGAGTTGTACATGCACAAGATGTGCAAAATCATCTGATTGACGACCTTTGTTTGGCCATTTGTTTGGGATTGGAAAGCAGTGGATTTAGTGAGCTTGGTGTCCAAAAGTGACCAGAGACTCGACCAAAATGTGTTGAGGAACCTGTTATCTCGGTCGTAGACGATTGTCTATGGTATCCCAAAATGGACCCACACTCGTTCGAAGAAGAGCTTGGTAGTATATGTCATTGTAATGTTCTTCTTGTCAGTTGTGAGGATGGCCATCTTCGAAAACCAATCAATGACCACAAATACACAATCATTGCCTTGTTTAGTGGATGGAAGGCTAGACATGTAACCCATCGAGATGGATTCCAAGGAATCTCAGTGGTAGGAAGAGGGGTGTATAAGCCTTGCTTCTTGATGGCTAGCTTGGAAATGGCACATGCAGTGTAAGATCTGATATACTAGTTAACATATGGTCGAAGTTTTGGCCAACAAATTTTTTTCTGGAGAATGACCACAGTTTTCTCCATGCTGAAATGGCTTGCCATCCGACTATAGTGGAATTCCCAAATTAGCTTTGAACTCTCACTTGTAGGAACATAGATATGGCCCAGATGGAATAACAACCCGTCCTGAATGTGAAAATCGGTGACAGTCACACATGTACCCAAGAGATGATAGGTGGTGGCGAAGTCTGGATATTGTTGGTAAAGTTGGGGGCACTCAAATTCCTCATGTCCAGAGGAATGGAGCATAGTGGTGAGTGTAGCCATGAGAGGTCGACTGAGGCAGTCAGCAACACGATTTGTGCTCCCTGTCTTATACTTGATGTTGAGATGGAACTGTTGCAGGTAGGTGGACCACTTATGCTGGCGGTCGTTCTGCAACTTCCCTTGTGTCTATATGAACTGCAAAGGTTTGTGATCAATGTGGATGATCGTCTCCTTTCCCAGAATGTAATGTTTCCATTTACGATGGGCTTGTACAATGGAATATATTTCCTTGTCATGGGTGGGGTATTTCTGGATAGTATCTGAGAGTTTCTCACTATGGTATACCACCGGATGACCATGCTGAGTGAGAATTGTGCCTACATCATAGTTAGATGCATCAGTATCAATATTGAATGGTTGTTGTAGATCAGGCAAGGAAAGTACTAGAGATGAACACAAGATATGCTTTGGATCATCAAATGCTTGTTGTTTTTCCTTCCCCCACACAAAATTTTCCCTGCCACCACCCTTGTTCATGTGGTTGAGGGCCCATGCAATATGGGAGAATCCCAACACAAACTGTCGGTAGAATTTGGCCAGTCCCAAGAAGCTTCGAAGCTTGGTTAGTGTGGTCGGGGCTAGCCAGTCATGGATGACTTGGATCTTAACAGGATCAACATGTACCCCATGCTCATCAACAATGTATCCCAAGTATTGGACCATGTTCATGCCAAAGGAACATTTTTCCTAGTTAGCATGTGTTGTTGCAAAGTGCTCAAAACCTACTAAATATGTTGCATCTGCTCCTCCCAAGTTTTGTTGAAGATGAGGATGTCATCCAAATATACCACTACAAAAGAGTTGGTGAAGGGTCTTAATACATCATCCATCAACCTCATGAAAGTGGTTGGTGCATTTGTTAGTCCAAAGGGCATGACCAACCATTCGAAGAGACCTTCTTTAGATTTGAAAGTTGTCTTCTAGACATCAGTTGGTTCGATGGGAACTTGGTGGTAGCCAAACTTTAGGTCACTCTTGTTGAAGAAATTTCCCCCCCTTGAGTTGGTCAAGAAGGTCATCAATCCTGGGAATTGGGTATCGGTTTCTAACTGTGATTTTGTTTAACGCTATGCAATAAATGCAGAGTCACCAGGTCTCATCCTTCTTCTGCACCAGTATAATTGGGCTTCTGCAAGGGGAGGAGCTAGGTCTGATGTGCCCCTTTTGAATAAGTTATTGGATTTGATGCTTGATTTCATCACATTCCATCAACAAGCGACGATATATTGGTCCATTAGATAGAGTTGCATCGGGGGTTATATCAATTGGATGCTTGACTTGGCAGTGTGTCGGTACCCTGGTGGGTGAGGAGAAGATGTCTCTATACTCTTCCACGATCCCATCCACTTGCTTCTACTGCAAAGAGAGGCTCTGTGTAAAGGCCACGGATGTGGAAATGACCTTCTTCTTATTTTGATCATGGATCACAAAGAAGACGAACTTCTCGGTCTGTGAAATGACCTTACTACATTGCTTAGTAGAGATTAAATAAATTGTGGTAGGCGGTGCTACCTCTGGTATCCTGTACAATTGTCTACCCAAAGTAATAATAACACTGTGGGGTCTATACTCATAGACAACATGAAGTTTCCACAAATATGGTTTTCCTAAAAGAACATCACAAACTTCAAGGGGAGCAATATCAGACAAAACCTCATCTTTGAAAGGCTTGATGTTGTAGGGAAGATGACACTGTTGGTTGACACAAATATCTCTTCCTTGGCGAAGCCAACCAATGGTGTAGGGTTGTGGGTGCAGTGTCGTCGGCAGGTCCAGCCACTTGATGACCTCTACTGAGACTAGGTTCTTCTGATTTCCACTATCGACAATGAAATGAAGCGGAGCCCCCTTTACCCACATCTGTGAGTGAAATATGCGTTCCCCTTCCTCTGGTTCTTCTAGTTCACTTGGCTGGACTTTGGTGGTAGCGATAGTGGCATTGGGTTCAGCATCTATAATTCATTTCCCTCCTTCTGGATTTGATTCGGAATCAGAATCAACCTCTAACTCCGAAGCCTTTAGCTTGACCACGAGTGACTGCTTGGAGCGATATTCCTCAGTGTTGTGCCAAGGGATTTTATGGTATTCACACCATTTTCTCGTGTCCTTCTTCATATTCTGATTGCATTTCTTGTGTTGTGGATTGGATTGGTTCTCCTGAGAATGGACATCTTTTATATGTCCCTTGTTGTGTTTGTTGGGGTCGCCTTTGCCCTGATTCGACTATGAGGAGTTTGCAGATACAAACTCTCACCTCTTCTGCTTAAATTTCCACTCGATCTTGACAACATATCTATAAGTTGTACCCAATGAGGCGATGTCCAGAAACTCCATTTTTGTTTGAATGTATCTATGAAAACAATCGTGGTATTTGAGCATCAGATGTCGCTCAGAGTCTTTGATACCCAACTTGGTGCACAGGGTATGGAAAATATTGGTGAAATCTGGTACTGTCTGGTCCCTTTCTTGACGCAGAGTGGTCCATCTGGTGCACTGGTCCTCGTAGCTTCCAATAGGGTAGTATTTTTCTTTAATGGCATATCGGAAGGAATCCCATGTAGGGGAAACCAAAAATATTCTAGATTCCTCTATGGCCCTTTACTCAGAGTAAGTGTCCCACCAGTCCTTAACATGGGGGATGACCTCGAGGAGTGCAAATGTAATATTTTCCCTATCGGAAAAATTGTGGACCGAAAAATACCCTTCGATCAGATTCAACCATTTATCTACAACATCCGCATATATTAGTCCTTCAAATAATGGAATATAAAAATTTACCTGTACCTTGAAGGGGGTTTCATGACCACTTGATGAAGATGCTTCTCTTGTGGGAAGTCGTCGAAGGATCTGCACAAATTTGTCCATCATTTTGTTCCTTTGCCGCGCAAGGGTTTCCTCGAGCAACATTTTAAAAGGATCTCCTACTCCATCATCTTTATTTTTGTCTCCCATGGGTTGTTGTCAGGCTCGACGCGACCAATCTTGCAACGGCTCGAATGGTTTGAGTCCCAACTTCTTGTACCCAAATCTTGTCGGGGACATGCACGAAGAAAAATAAATGAAGAGCAGACCACTTTGATACCACTGATACAGATTTAGGAGTGGAACAAATTGATTAACAGATTGAATACAATAAACACAGAGATATGAAGAACAACATAGATATCTAGTGAACAATATCTTCTATTAAATAAATGAAATAGGTTGAAACTGTAAAACTACAAAACTGAAACACTTGCTCAAATGGTGGTATCTATCTCTGAGAAGAGATGTGGATTCTATGTGCATTTGTTTGAGAAGAATGATTACAATGAGGCTCCAGAGGCCTTTTTAACATTACTCATGAATGCCAAAACTCTATACATTCAAAAACTTAACCCTAGGAGATGAAACACCAAAAGTTATGAGGGCCCTTATGGGTAAGTTAGTACCTCAACTTTCTGAGGTCGTAACTTTTGCATACGACCTATGTTTTAGGCGCGTGATATCCCATTGGAAAGTTATTTTTGAGAACTACACATTACGCTGTCAAAATCTGACTCCATCTATAGTTTGACTATGGTAATCCAAAAAAAACATTGTCCAGGGCCCAAAATGGCCCTGGAAGTACAACAATATGTGTTGACATGAAAACATATAAAATAATCCAATTGGATTAAGTGGGAGGCCACCAGTATCCACTTGGAAGATGTGTAGGGCTTCAGACAACCCTGGAAGTGTAGAACCCACAATTACAAAGAAGTACAGAAGAATGTGTTGAACTAAAAATTGTCAAGAGGAGCCAGTTGGAATAGGTGGGTAGCCACCAATATCCACCTGGATCAACTTTGGAGACCTTGTGAGTGCATTGTTTTGAGCCTTCTATACAACCTTTGTTGACGTGTTGGACAAGATTGTTGCCTAGTTGAAAATTTTACCCTTTTTTCTATCTCATACATCATTGGGACCCAAGATATCTTTACATGGGATGAATCATTCTCACCATACATCCTTCTTACTAACTAGGTTGTCCATGTTTATCCTAACTTGGGGTGTAAGGTGGGGAAAGGATTATTACTTAGGTCCTTGAAGGGTCTCCTTTCTTCATACTATACAATAATAATTTCATAACAATTATGGTCATGAGTGAAACTTCTCACCCACTTTGTTGAATTAAATCTCAACCTTGGACATATTGTAATAAGATTCAAAATATATTGATAAAAATATTGAGCCAATGAATTTTCCTTCATCATTCAATATTTCTTTGGTGCTAAACTATGTGTATTCTATCATGTGTCTAATCATTTCTTTGTAGGGTAGCACTAGGAATCTAGCAGTTGTGTTATGGACAAATGACTTCCTTAAATTCTAGGGTATCACAAGCTCTTCTTCTTCCCTTTAATTTAAGTCATCACCATCTGTTAGCCCCTTCCCATATTTAACCAAATGAAATAGTTCATTATAGGTGTGGGTTCCATCAAACCAGTAGTGTAAGTGACATCTATGTAGACAATCAATTTGATGTCTTTAAGAGTTGCCATGACTAGTTTATTTTCCTTAATAGGATTTTCCTCCTTCCTGAATAATGATTATGTTTCCATGGTTGTCGACTTGATTACTAGTATGGTTTCTTTATGATGCTTTATTTTTTCAATTGGATCCTTTGGCTAGCCTACTATTGGTTTTTCCTCCATTCCTTTTTTCCTTCTTCCATATCTGTTGGTAGCCATGTAAAAATTATTGCATGTTAGCAAACAAAAATTGTTAAGATGGGGGGTTATCTTCAAAACCAAATTAATTGAACACAATTGGGGAATCACGAGGAAGGAAAAGTTAAAACAAGGAAAATAAAGGAAATTATTTCAAACATTTACAAAGGGTTCAAAAACATAAGGAAGTTAGCTAAGTTTGAAAAACCTTAGGTATTTGTAAACTTCAAAGGCAAGGCTTGATTTCGAATTCAATTTTCCATAAATGTTTTTGAGGACTCAACAAGGTGATAACAACTTGAATGAAAAAAGTGTGAGAATGGGTCAATGCTCATTCTCATTCTCCTCATCACTCTCATTACAAAAGTGTGAGAAAGCGCCAATCCTCCCTCTCCTCAGTATGTGAAAGGTCTTGTGCTCCTTCTCTTTTTCCAAAATATTAATGAAGTGTGAGAAAGGGCCAATGCTCCTTCTCCTCCTTAAATTAAAAAAAAGTGTGAGAAAGGGACCATGCTCCATATTCAAATTAAAACCATATTTCAAAGATTGAGAATATTTACCTCAACGTAAGGTGCATGATGCTATAATGAATGCAAATCTCAAATTTTGTAGTTCAGATTGACGATTCAAACTTAGGGTATCCTCAGAGGATATAGAACTTCAAATTTTATATGAAGTAGGGAAAAATGATATAGGCTTGAGGATAGTTTCAAGATTAATTCAAAATAAATGGGAGCTACATGCATGCATCCCACATAGACATGAATGCATTGTTTGGGAGGAGAAGAAGAAAATATATCAAGGTGAATGAACCCACTCCCTACATTTGAACTAGAAAAGATTACATGCAATATGGATTATACCTCAAGCTAAAGAAAAAAGAATGCATCTAACTAGTTCATTTTAAAATCATATCTTATTAGGTAGGAAAACATAAGTGTTTTGAAATGAGTGCCTAATCAAATGAGACAAAATGATAGGATACTATGTCTAGGTTGTAATGCTTTGCAACTTTTGGCATTAAAAATGGAAAAAAATCATCAGTGTGGTATATCCACTCTTCAAACTATGTCTGACTTACGTTTGAACTATAGAGTTATATTTCCAAAACAAAAAGGGAATGTTGCATTTATTTCTAAGTTCAAAATGGTGGTCGTTCAAATTATGATGTCGTCAAACTACGTACTGACTAGGCATGCTCTAAATATGCATTAATATGTGATTGGTATCAGATGCATTAATATGTGATTGGTATCAGATACCTTATTGAGTACATTTTGAACTTCAAAATTTTGCATGTGTGAAGAGTTCAAAAACGAGGATCCAATCCAAGATTTGGGTCCTATTGAAGAATCAGAACCCATTCTCACTATCATTAAAGGAGGGAGGAGTCAATTTAATCATCAAACCTAATCATGAAATCAAAGCAATAGTTTGTGAGAGGAGGCATAATCTTAAAATCAGGCTCGATCTTCAAATCATGCTTGATCTATCAATCTCTTTGTACTCTTTGTAACTTATTGTAAGTGTTCAACCAATGAATTATTTTGGAGAAATTCAAAGGTTGTAAAAAGTAAATTTTACCTAAGAAGAAAAGAGCCACATTGTAAAGATATCAAAATTGATTGCTTTGTTGTCAATGTTCAAATTGTTTTAAATGGAGAGGTTCCATTGTCTTGTCTAAATGAAGAACTAAAGACATTGGTAGAAATTTGTTGTGGAATATGATTGTTTCTTGGCCTAAGATGCAAATGTGTAAGAATAGTGAATGCTCAATACATCAAACACATTATGGTTTGATAGGTGACTTAAGGCCTAGTAATTCAAAGGATGACAATTCTTCAAAGGATGATATAGCTTTAGAAGATGATTCTACATAAGAATGTGAATATGATGGGGATAAAGATGATTATGTGGATGTTGATCCAAAAGAAAGGAAGGAATTCCTTTCACACCATGACATACTAAAACATATTTTCAAATAAAGAATAATGCATAGCTTTGGTTTTTATCTCAAATATGCTTGAGGACCACATTATTCAAGGAGAATTGTTGGGATCACGCAATTTTGGTGTAAAGGTAGAAATTATTTTATCACCTTGCAATACATGCTCCCTATTGATGTAACCCTACAAGGTAATATCTTGGGCAAAAGATTAAATGTTAGACTAAAAAAACATGATCTTTATGATAGGTTCAAGGACTTCACTAATCAAAATGGTCATCCTCTTCATATATTAAATATCATGACTTGAATTTTAAAGGTGTATTAATGAAGATAACTCATATATGCTCATCTAAGGATAAGTATGTTGTTGAGGGAACTATTACAAATGTGCTTGAAGGAGAAGTGGTACAATTAGGTATGTTAGATGGTCTTTATTTTGATATTCATATCTATAAGGTCTTCACACAAACTTTGGCCCACTTTAATCTATCAAAGGGTTCTTTGATAAGGTGGATTACTCACCAGTTGGTGCACCTTATTGGAGCCTAATTAGATGTTTACATTGAAGGAATTTCACTAGAGGTAAAGGTGAATATGTGGAGAGAATTAGAAGATACACCTCCACAATTGGAATATCCCATTGGTATGACTTTCTCTTCTCACAAATTAGTGACAACAAGACTATGTAATCACCATAAACTCCCAAGGCCATATTCATATCAAGTGTGTGTAAGGATAATAGGTTCCAATGAAGATCAATATGAATATCGATTCATCAAACAATTAAGAAATGAAAGTTGTTGTAAAAATAAATATCTTTCTAAAATACCCAATGGATCATTACCTAATGAGTGGCACTTTATTAAAACCAAGGGTGATATTGAAAGAAGGGAATCCATGCTTAATTTATTGGAATCAAATGAAATTATAAATAGGAGTGAAAAAATAAAGAAAAAAGATATTGCTTAACATCAAATTTGATGGCATTGAGGTTTGTCAAAATGCATGGTATAAAAATTTTTGTATAACAAGAGTTGACTTCTTTAGTTACAAGAGAAAATTTCTAAATGGTGACACAAGGGCATTAAATGGAAATTATGAGTTAGAAAAACTAAGGCCTAATACTTTAGAAATAATATCTAACCTTAGAAAGATAGTGAATAAAAATTTAGATATCGCTCCTCACTAGACTCGTTCAGTGCATCAAGATGACACAAGGATGCCTCTCGGATTCCATGTAAATTATACACAAAAAAATTCTTCAAAAGTGTAATGAGGACGTTTCCAATCTTAAACTTTATCCAATGTCACAATCCAACTTAAGAAATATATGGAGAAGAAATTTTACAAAAGTTGCAATTACAAAGAAAAAATTATTTGCAAAGTGTGATGCGTTCTATGAAATTTTAAAAAAACTTAGAGGCACCATTGCAACAAGCTTATTTCATGGATGATTACATGAGTCAAATGGTATTTAATATTGATGAAATATGTGTGGGTCCTTATTCTAACAAGCCTACAAAAGAATTTGATCCAAGAAAATATGTGAAGAAATATCACATGCTCATTGTACGACCAAGTGATAATAAGTCAATACGGTTAGGAAAGGCATTAGGTGGTGTCTAAAAAGATATAGATTTTATTGGCATGGTTGGGTTCTATTTCAAGGGTGGAAACCCATTGGAGGATATGCATGTTGGGATAAAAAAAACTAAAGAGTGGACAATTGGAAGAGATAAATATGGTGTCATTGATGTGGAGAGCATCATATGTGCATATAGAAGATATAAGCAAATGAAAAGGAAGATAAAGTAAAAATAAATGAAAATGGGCATATGGAAATTAAGATATATCAACAACAAGTGGAAAATATATGTGATGATGAATGAGACTTTCTTGCTAAAGTTTGAAGAAATGTAACGAGATTTTCTCTCTTGACCATGGATGTGGGTTTTTAAGAGAAATTTATTGACATTATATGATGAACATGCCTTGGAATATTATGCTACCAGTCAAATATTTTGTAATATGGTATAAATATTAGTGGAAAATAACATATTTAAATGGATTCATTCAACTTGTTTGGGATATTCATTTTTTTTATCACCTTGTTGAGCCCAAAAAGATTTCATGACAAATTACATTCCAAATCAAGCCTTGTATTCATAGGTTTTCAAACAATTGAGCATTTTCACACTTAGCTAAAATCCATTATTATTTTTAACCCTTTGAATGTTTGAAAGATTTTCCTTCTTTTCTTTGTTCTAACCTTGATTCCTCCCCAATTCCTAAATTGAGCCCAATTTATGGATCTGGCTTGATTTTCAAATCAGGACTATGATTCGCCTTTTCAAACTTTTCCTTTGTCTCAATTTTCATTTTGGGCCCTTGCCAACCTATTCAAAATTTTCCCATGTTCCAATTTCTAAATTGGGCGAGATCCCTTGATTGGGCCCTCATTCACCTTGGTTCTTTCCATTTCTAAGTCGAGGCCATTTTCCAAATCGAGCCCCTTCTTGCTCCCTATGAGAGATAGGGGACAATGTGAGGGACAACACTTTCTAAGAAATATATGTTTTGTTAGACTAATTTTAGAAAATGATAATCAAACTATTAGAAATTGATAATGACACCATTGGAAACTGACAATCACACTATTTGAAACCAATTATCATACTTTTGAAAACCAATAATCACACTTCTAGAAACCAATAATCACACTTTTGAAAACCATTAATCACACTTTTGAAATCCAATAATCACACTTTTGGAACATAAGTAAAGTCTAGACTCTCACTAGGGAATCTAAGTTTAATGAAATGGGGATTTTATCTCTTGCAATTAGCTCATTGCGTCACTTTAAGGCTATTAGGTTTTAATAATTATAGATAACAGTAATCTCATCTCTCTATAAGGTACCAGTTGTTATTATGCAGAGAAAAAAATAAGATCGTTATAGAAATTATCAACTAAAAGAGAAAAACAGAGAGCACAATGACACAATTGATTCCAAAAATGATACCTTTATTATCTCAATACCAAAGTTCACTTGCCTCTTTGAGGGGGAAACAAATAACAAATTAGAGCTCAAGTACAAATTTATTCTCAAGAAAAAACTTTTCCATGCTTTCTACTCTTATTTATACTATTTCTATCTTCTAGAGAACATTCTAGAGGAAGATCTTTCTAGAAGCAGAACCTTCTTTTAAGTCTTTTTACATTAGATGTATTCACATTCTTACATAGTCCTTATTTAATAATTTCATCCTTTATTACATAGAAAACATGTTACTCTATCTACTTGAGGGGTTAGGGAGGTTAAGAGACTAACATGCCCCTCCCCCTTGAAAAACAACCATGTCTTCGGGGCTTGAGATGGAGAAATTGTTGCATAATGGAAATCGACTCCCATGTGGCATCCTTCGGTTGTGTATCCTTCTACTGGACTAAAAATTCCTTGATGGTGAGTTGATAGAGATGACGCTCACAGTGGTTCAATAATGCTTGGGGCTGCAGCCAAATGGACCCTTCTTCATCCAATTCAGGGAGACCAATTTGATTCTGGCACTTGGTTCCAATCACTTTCTTCAACAAAGAAACATGAAAAATGGGATGGATATTAGAGTGAATGGGGAGAGATAAATTGTATTCCATCATCCCCACGCACTTAGGAATTGTATAAGGGCCATAAAACTTGGGAGCAAGTTTCTGAAAATGGTTTTCTTTGAGGGAGATTTTCTTATAAGGTTTCAGATGAAGAAACACTTGGTCCCCTTCAAAAAATTGGCATTTTGAACAACCACAATTAGCTTGTTGCTTCATGTGATTATGATTCGTGACCAAATTCTCTTTTAGGGTACAAAGAATGTCAGCTCAGACTGTAAGGGTTTTTTTGACATCCTGGGCCTTGGAGACACCTAGCAAGTAGGAGAATATACAAGGTGGCTTTTGACCATAAACCACTTCAAAGGGAGTCATGTCAGTGACAACATGGTAATATGTGGTGTACCACCATTCAACGAGTGGAAACGACTGAGCCCATTGAGTTTTTTTATCTGACATGAAACAACTCAATTATGTTTCTAAGAACTTGTTGACAACTTTAGTTTGACCATTAGTATGGGAATGATAGGCCATGCTAAGATGCAATTGGGTTCCCTAGATCTTGAACAACTATTGCCAAAAGTTTCCAGTGGAGGTTGGATCATGATAGGAGACAATAGAGTGGGGCATTCCATGGAGTTTGAAGATATTATTCATGAAAATTTGAGGCACTGTGGATGTTGTCAACATGTGTTGGAGGACACATAAATGAACATATTTGGAAAGGAAATCGATGAAAACAATGATGATTAATGTATTGTCATATTTGGGTAATCCAACCATGAATTCCATAGAAATATCCTTCCATATAACAGGTGGAATAGGGAGAGGTTGGAGTGTGCTTGGAATTTTGATTGTTTCACCCTTATTGCATTGACAAGTATCACATTCGGCCAGAAAACTGTGAATGTCTTGTTTCATGCCTTCCCAGAAAAAATAATGTTTGATCCTTTCATGTGTTTTGTGAAAACTTGAATGCCTTGTTGTTGGTGAAACAATAAGTT
>ML803042.1:179877-202843 GCA_009831015.1 Picea engelmannii
TTTTAGGACAGGGTCAATTCTTCATAGCTTCTATTTTCTTAGGATCCACACGAAAACCATCCTTGCCAACAATATGGCCCAGACAGTCTACTTCAGGAGCTCCAAAATCACATTTAGATTGTTTGAGAAAGAGTTTGTGTTGAGATAGTAAGTGTAAGACTTGATCCACATGGGCTAGATGGGCTTGCCAATTTTTACTATAGATGAGGATACCATCAAAGAAAACTAAGAAAAAATGATGAAGTTCTGAGGAAAGGGAGGAAGACATGATTCATGTGACTTTGAAAAGTGGAAGGTGCATTACAAAGGTTGGAAGGTATGACCAAGAACTCATAATGGCCCTCATGAGTTCGAAATGAATTTTTGGGAATATCAGCCTCTTCCATACGTATCTAGTGGTAGCCAGACCATAGATCAAGTTTGGTAAAGAAGTGAGCACCACTTAGTTCATCCAAAAATTCATAAATGAAGGAATGGGGAATTTATCTTTGATGGTAATTTTGTTGATAGCTCAAAAATCAAGGCACATGCTCCATGTTCCTTCTTTCTCGAGTACCATGATGATAGGAGAAGAATAAGGGATAGTACTAGGATGGATAACACCCGCCGCTAGAAATTCCTAAACAATTTTCTCAATTTCAATTTTTTGGGAAAATGGGTGACAATAAGGACAAACATTAGGAGGAATATTGTCGAGGATAATGGGAATGGAATGATCATGGGTGCCATGGGAAGGGGAAAATCTTTGGGGGTTTTCAAAAAAATATTGGTATTTGGATATGAGAGACTATATGTCGGGATGGATAATAGGTGAGGGGGTCTCAACTTCTTGAATGGAATGGAGTTGTGCAATAATTATAGAATGAACTTTTTTGAGTAGTTTCTCCATTCAGTGTGAACTGATGATCTTAGGGGAGCCTGCCATGATGCCTTGGAATTGATACTATTTTCCATCCTGTTGGAATTTCATGGTTAATTCCTTGAAATCCATGGTGATGGGGCCTAGTGTGCGTAACCACTCAACACCTAGAACAATTTTGCAACCACCCATGTCAATAGTAAACATATGATATTTTAGGTGGTAATGACCAATTTGCAGGTGCACATTTTCACAATGCCCCCCCCTCACATTTCATGGAACCACCATTAGAAATCATGATTTGAAAATTGTTGATTGCACAGATATAACACATTGTCTCTTGGGCAATGTGGCGATGAATAAAATTATGGGTGCTCCCACTATCGACTAGGATAATTAATTTCCTATGCTTGATATAACCAATTAACTTAAGGGTTTGGGGAGTAGAGATATCCGTGAAGGCATTCAATGAGATAAGCGATTCAAATTCTAGTGGATCGTAGGGATGGGTATGATCACATGCTTGGAGTAGATCATTAGAATGGGAAACATTAGCATCCTCTTCATAAAAATCCTCAAACATTTCCATAAAGATATTTTTCTATTTACACTTGTGCCCCAAAAAATATTTTTCATCACAATTGTAGAAAAGACCCTTAAGTTGGCGTTCAACCATTTCTTCCCTGGTTAATTTGTGGATCTTAAGAGGAGTGGAGGGAGGGACGGGATTTGTGGGCCAGGAGCGAGGAATAAAGGATGGTTTTCTATTTTGGAAATAGACTACATGTTGTGTTTCATTGGTGCAGTGAATAGCCTAAGGACAAGTATGGGGGTGAGCCGTTAGGATGCAGGCTCGTATGTCATCCTTAAGGCCACCAATAAAGCATTCACGAAATAAGGTTTCATACATGTCGTCCATTTAGAAATCCAATTGATCAAAAGCAGAGATATATTATTCCACTATACCAGATTTTTTAAGCTTGGTAAAGTGGTCCAAATGATGTGTGTCGATGTCAAAGAATTCATAAAGGTCTCCAACAAACTAGGTCCAAGCAATATATCCTTGGCGTGAATTTTTACACCATTTCCACCATTGCTAGAATTCAAGATTCAAATAAAGGAAACCAATATGAAGTTTTGATCCAGGTGGATATCGGTGGCCACCCACCTTTTCCAACTGATTCAAAACAGTTTTCTAGCAATTTTGACAATTTACTATTTTTAGCAGTTTTTAACTTCTGGGGCCAGTTTGAGGGCCTAAATGACGTTTTTTCATGATCAAGCACCTCAATGATATCCAAAGGATTTGACTGAGCCCCCTAAATGAATATCCTTGTCGATACCTTTCCAACCAGCTATTGTGCACCCTAAAAATAGATTGTATGCAAAAGTTAACCCACGTGACTTTTGGCGCTTCATCTCCTAGGGTTATGTTTTTGGATGTATAGGGTTTTGAAATTCATCTTTATTGTAAAAAATACTTCATATCCTCATTGTACTCATATTATTTTGAATGAGCATATTCATCACATCTCTTATCAGAGATAAGTTGCCACCATTCTAGCAAGCTTGTTTTCAATCTGCATTTTACAGTTTTCAGCATATTTCTTATTTAATAGAAGTCAAGTTTTACTGTATCTCTGTTACTTTTCACAGTGTCTTTGTGTTAACATTATAAATATGTGGTTTCATTTCGTTCCACTCATAAATCTATATTAGTGGTATCATAGCGGTCGGATCCTTGTCATTTTTTTAATGCATGTCCCTGACGTAGTCGGGGTATAGAGTTGTGTCTTGAGCTTGTTTCTCTTGAGGACAACTTCTCTCGCATGCCCAAGAAATTGCCCATGGTGGGTGAAAAGAAAAAATATGGGACAAGATATCCTTTCAAAATGTTGCTCGAGGAATCCCTTGAGCGACAAAGGAACGAGATGATGGACAACTTTGCACAAATCCTTCGACAGTTGTCGACAAGCGATGCATCCACCTCAAGCGGAAGTGCCACCCCCTTCAAGGTGCAGATAAATTTTCATATTCCTATATTTGAAGGTCCAATAGATGCGGATGTCGTAGATAAATGGTTAAAACTTCTAGAAGGGTATTTTTTTCTCCACAACTTTTTCGATATAGAAAATATTATATTTGTGCTCCTTAAGGTCATCCCACATGTCAAATATTGGTGGGAGACATTTTGTGAGCAAAATGAAATAGAAGGATCCACATTATTTGCAGTTTCACCCACTTGGGATTCCTTCAGGGATGATATTAAGACACAATACTACATTGTTGGAAGTTATGACAACTTGTATACAAGATGGACCACACTGCGACATGAAAGAGACCAAACAATCTGAGAGTTCACCATTGTCTTCCATACCTTGCACACCAAGCTGGGTATCAAATATTATGAGTGACAACTGGTGCTCAAGTACCATGGTGGTCTGCATAGATACATCCAGAAATAAATGGAATTTTTGGACATCTCGTCCTTGGGCACAACCTATCGATATGTCGTCAAAATCGAGCAGAAGCTTAAACAAAAAACGTGGAAGATTGGGTCTGGGAACCCCTCACAGAAGAAGCAGGGTAAGGGAAACCCCATGATCCAGGTGGATATCGGTGGCCACCCACCTATTCCACGGGCTCAAAAAATAGTTTTCCATCTTGGAAGTTTTTCGGAAGTTCTTCGGGTTCCAAACTTTTGGGGCCATTTTGAGGCCCTAAATGACGTTTTTGGGGGATTTGGGGCCCAAGTTTCTACCTCAATCACTAACTTGTGCTAGTCTAAATTCGTTATTCTCAGTTAGAGCTTTCCAACGGTGTATCAAGCACCCCAAACAGAGATCGTATGCAAAATTTACGTCCCGAGAAAGTTGACGTATCAACTACCCCCATCAGGGCCCGAAACCTTTTGGCTTTTCATCTTCCAGGGTTAGGGTTTTGGATTTTACTTATGTTAAAAAGGATTTTGGAGCATCATTGTAACAATTATCTTCTTGTGAATGAGAGTAGCCATCACATCTATTCTCAGAGATAAGTTGCCACCATTCTAGCGAGTCTTTCACTCTGTATTTTTACAATCTTTGTAAAAAAATTCTCGTTAATAGAAAATTGTGTATTACTGTATCTCTATGTTTATGTTTGCATCTCTGATACATTTATGTTATATTATTGGATATCTGTGATATCTCTGTTCATTTATTTATTATATCTCTGCGCTCATTTCATGCCGAAAATAATCTGGATCACCCCAATCCGTAGAAAAAAGGACAGACCAAAGATGGTAAACCTCATGATAAGCAGTCCAAGCCACAAGAAAATAAGGATAATGGAAATATGAATAAAGATATCGAGAAGTTGTGGGACTTCCATAAGATCCCCTGGCATAAAACTACTGATTTTCGCTCAAAGCAGTCACTAGTGGTTGAAGTAAAAGCCTCTGAATCAGATGTTCTAACTCTAAGTCAGAACCAAAAAAGGGGAGACAGATCATTGATGAAGAACCCAGTGCCACCGTTTCTACCACCAAGATCCAGCACTATGAACCTCATGAGCCAGAGGAAGGTGAGTTCCTCTTATATTCACAGATGTGGGTGAAAGGCACTCAAGTACACTTCATCATTGATAGCGGTATCCAGAAAAACCTCATCTCAGCAAAGGTCATCAAGGGGCTAGCCCTGTCGAAAATGTCGTACCCTCAACCCTACACCATCGGATGGATCTATCAAGGAAGCGATCTTCGTGTCAACCAACAGTGTCTCTTGTCGTACGACATCAAGCCATTCAAAAATCAGGTATTGTGTGATGTTTTTCCCCTTGAATTTTGTGATGTTCCTTTGGGCCATCCTTATTTATGGAAACATCGTGTTGTATATGAGTCTAGGCCTCGAATTTTTATTATTAATTTGAACAGAAAATTGTACAGGATACCCGAGGTAGTCCCACTTAGTGTTATTTCCTTGATCTCTACCAACTAATGCAGGAAGTTCATTTCTCAAACCAGGAAGTTTGTCTTCTTCGTGATTCGCTCTCAGAGTGAGTGAAAGGTTGCAGCCACATCCATGGCCTCCACGTCCGACCTCTCCATGCAGCAAAAGCAAGTGGATAAGGTCATAGAAGATTAAAAAGACATCTTCTGATCACCTACTGGAGTACCTATGCACTGTCAGGTCAAGCATCCCATTGGTCTGACCCCCGACGCACTGCTACCAAATGGGTCAGTATACCATCGCTCTTTGCTAGAAAATGAGGAGACAAAGTGTTAGATCCAAGAACTACTCCACAAGGGGCACATCTGACCCATCTCATCACCTTGTGGAATCCAGATCATGTTGGTGCAGAAGAATATGGGACTTAACGACTCTACATTGATTACCGGGCCCTAAACAAAATCACAGATAGGAATTGGTACCCAATTCCTCGAATTGACTATCTCCTTGATCATCTCAATGGGGCCAAATGATTCAGTAAGATTGATCTGAAGTCTAGCTACCATCAGGTCCCAATAGAACATACATATGTATGGAAAATTTCCTTCTAGTCAAAAGAAGATCTTTTTGAATGGTTGGTCATGCCCTTTGGTTTGACGAATGCCTTGACAAATTTCATGAGGTTGATGAACAATATCATGTGTCCTTTCACTAATTATTTTGTGGTGGTGTATCTAGATGACATCCTCATCTAAAACAAGACTTGGGTAGAACACTTGCAACATATTCAGCAGGTTCTACACACTCTGCGATAGCACAAGCTATATGCCAACTTGGAAAAATGCTCCTTCGACATGGACAGGGTCTAGTACATAGGATGAATTTTTTATGTGAATCCATCCAAGATCCAAGTCATTCGAGACTAGCCATCCCTAACCACACTCACTGAGCTTCGAAGCTTCTTAGGCCTTCCCAATTTCTATCGCAGGTTCATCTTGGGATTTTCCCATATCGCATGGGCCCTCAATCAAATAACCAGAGGTGGTGGTAAGGGAAAATTTGTGTGGGGCATGTCCCAACAAAAATATTTTGATGATCTAAAGAAACACTTGTGTTCAGCACCATTTCTCTCATTACATGACCTGAAACAACCCTTTGAGATCGAGACAGATGCTTCAGACTATGTTGTGGGCACAATATTCACTCAGCACAACCACCCCATGGCCTATCATAGTGAGACACTATCAGATGTCGTTTGTAAGTACCCTACTTATCATAAAGAAATGTACTCCATTGTGAAATCCTGGTACTAGTGGAGGCATTACATTCTTGGGAAGGAGATAGTCATCCACACTGATCATAAGTCGTTGCAGTTCATGCAGACACAATGAAAATTGCAAAATGACTTCCATCAGAAGTGGTCCACATATTTGCAGTAGTTCCACCTCAATATCAAGTATAAAACAGAAAGTACCAACTGAGTCCCTGATTGCCTCAGCTGACCTCTAGTCCTGGCACTCACCACCGTGCCAGACTCTTGCGGCCATGAGACCTTCAGGTGGCCCCACCTCTATGAGACGAATCCCGACTTCACCAACACCTACCAAATGTTGGGCGCCAACATAATTGTCAAAAATTTCCATATTCATGATGGGATGTTGTGTCATATGGGTCGTCTTTGTGTTCCATCAAGCAAGTGAGTGAAGCTGATTTTGGAAGCCCACTATAGTCGAGTGACAAGAAAATTTGGTGTGGAAAAGACATTGGTAGTGCTGCAACGACATTTATAATGGTTGAAACTTCGACAAGATGTTAGCAAGTATATCCGGTCCTGCACTGTCTGAGCTATTGCCAAACCAGCCATCAAGAAACAAGGCTTGTACACTCCTCTGCGTACTCTCAATAGGCCCTGGCAATCCATCTCAATGGACTACATGTCGGGCCTCCCACCCACCAAGCAGGGAAATGACTATGTTTTTGTGGTTGTTGATCACTTTTCCAAGATGGTGATTTTGGCCGTGTGCAAGAAGACCATCAGGTACGGTAGAGGACACTATCAAGATTTTCTTTGAACAAGTGTGGGTACACTTTGGGATCCCACAAAAAATTATCTCATATTGAGACAGCTAGTTCCTCAGCACATTCTAGTCAATCCTCTGGTCATTGTTGGACACCAAGCTCACCAAGTCCACAACCTTCCACCCCCAAACAGATGGCCAAACTGAGGTCGTCAACCAGATGATCATGCACATCCTACGCATGTTCAATTCCAAGCACCCTCACACTTGGGATGAGAGTCTTCCCTATGTTCAATACAACTGCATTAGATCCATACATAGCTAAACCGACCACAACCCCTTTCATGTGGGGTTGGGATTTCAACCATTGGGTCCCATGGTTGTTGTACTACCCCTTGCGTCCACCCAGGAAGATTCATCGCATGCTCCAATTGTAGCTGAAAAATCCACTCAGTTCATTGAGTGGATCGAACACATCCACCAACAGGTTCAGGATATTTTACAGAAGACCAATGCCAAGTACAATCAGCGCCATGATCAACACCGTGTGGCACACTAGTTTCAGGTGGGAGAAAAAGTTTGGTTGCACTTGCAGAAAGAACACCTTATAGGGCCTCATCGGAAGCTTAATACACTCTATTATGGGCATTACACCATTACCAAGGTTGTGGGTGAAAATTCTTTTGAGCTCAACCTTCCCCCCTTCCTTGGATTTCACCTATTGTTCAATGTGGACCTCCTTCAGCCTTATTTTCCACCATCTTGGATGCCTCAGAGATAGCAAAACAATTGACACCAATAGAGATCAACCCTGACTGCATGGAACATGAATCCACTAATCATATCCTATACACATAGGTCAAGGGAACTCGCCAACAAAGGATCCATGTTTATCAGGTTGTCAAAGCAGGGCAGCTCCTGCACCAAGGCAAGTGGCTCAACCGGGGCCAAATTCAGCAGAAATTTCCTCATATGATTGGAGCACTCAACGCGATGGAGACCATTGCTTCCTAATGAGGTAGGATTGATCCAAGTGGATATAGGTGGCCACCCACCTTTTCCAACTATCTCAAAATAGTTTTCTGACAATTTTCACAATTTACTATTTTTAGTAGTTTTTAACTTTCGGAGCCAATTTGAGGGCCAAAATGATGTTTTTTCACAATAAAGAACCTCACTTATAGTTGAAGGCTCTGATTTACCTCCTAAATGAATATCCTTATCAATACCTTTCCAATGAGCTATCGTGCGCCCTAAACAGATATTGTATGGAAAAGTTATGACCTCGGGAAGTTAATGTACTAACTTACTGCAACGGGGTCCACATGACTTTTGGTGCTTCATCTCCTAGGCTTAGGTTTTTATATGTATATGGTTTTAGCATTCATATTTATTGTAAAAATTACTTCATAGCCTTGTTGTACTCATCTTCTTGTGAATGAGTGTATCCGTCACATCTCTTCTCAGAGATAAGTTGCCACCATTCTAGCAAGCTTGTTTTCAGTTGGCATTTTACCGTTTTCAACATATTTCTTATTTAATAGAAATCAAGTTTTATTGTGTCTCTATTATTATTCATTGTGTCTCTGTGTTAAAATTATAAATCTGTGGTTTCATTTCGTTCCGCTCATAAATATGGATCAAGTTTGGTCAAATCATCAGTAATGCCATGCAAGGAGAAATAATGTTCCATTTCAGTGACCCAACTCATGGAATCTAAGCTATCAAATTTATTCACCTCAACTTTGGAGAGACGCAGTTCACGATGAAGGGGGTTGGAATGAAAGGCCATGGAATGGGAGTCAACGCCTTTTGTGATATGTATTTTATTAGCATAATGAAATGAATACAGATCTATATTATTAACATAGTGATACAATGAACAATAACATAGATACATTAAAACTTGGCTTCTATTCAATAAAGAAATACGTTGAAACTGTAAAATGCAGACTGAAACAATCTTGCTAGAATGGTGGCGAATTATCTCTAAGAAGAGATGTGAAAGATGCACTCATTCACAAGAATATGAGTACAATGAGGCTCCAAAGGCCTTTTTACATCAAACATGAATGCCAAAAAACTATACATCCAAAAACCTAACCCTAGGAGATGAAGCGCCAAAAGTCATGTGGGCCCTGTTGGGGTAAGTTGGTACATCAACTTCCCAGGGTCGTAACATTTTCATACGATCTTCGTTTTAGGCGCATAATAGCCTATTGGAAAGGTCTATCCGAGAACTACACATTATGTCATCACACTTTGCCTCTATATATAGTGTGACTGTGGCAATCCCAAAAAATGTTGTTTAGGGCCTAAAAACGACCCCTGAAGTTTAGGACCCAAAAAGATAGGAAAATAACTGCCAAAATGAAAAATGCATGTGACCCAGTTGGAATAAGTGGGTGGCCACTGATATCCACTTGGATCAATTCTCCCCCCTTAGGAAGAAATGGTCTCCATTGCATTGAGTTCCCTCATTAGATGAGGAAATTTATGTTGAATTTGGCCCCGAGTGAGCCACTTTCCTTGGTGCATGATTTGCCTTTCTTTGACAACCTAATACAGTTGGATCCTCTGTTGGCGAGTGCCCTTGACCTGTGTGTCCATGATCTGATCAATGTATTAATGTTCCATGAACTCAGGCTTGATCTCTATTGGTGTCAATTGTTCTGATATCTCTGAGGTGTCCAATAATGGTGGACAATATGGCTGAAGGAGGTCCACATTAAATATTGGGTGCAAACCAAGGAAGGGGGGGGGGATGTTGAGCTCAAAATCATTGTCTCCCATGACCTTGGTGATTGTGTAAATTCCATAGTGGAGTGGACAAAGCTTTCGATGGGTCCCCGTAAGGCATTCTCTCTGCAAGTGCAACCAACTTTATCTCCCACCTGAAACTTGTGTGGTACCCGGCGTTGATCATGGCATTGCTTGTTCCTTGCATTGGACTTCTGTAAAATATCCTAAACATGTTGGTGGATTTTCTAGATCCACTCAATGAACCGGGTAGCTTTGTCAGTTTCAGTTTGAGCATGGGACAAGTTTGCCTGGGTGGTCGCAAGGGGTAGTGCAACATCCATGGGACCCAATGATTGAAATCCCAACCCCACTTGAAAGGGGTTATGGTTGGTTGAGTTATCTATGGCTTTGTTGAAGTTGTGATAAACATAGGGAAGAATCTCATCCCATGTGCATAGATTTTGTGAGCTTGGTGTCCAGCAGTGACCAAAGGCTCGACCAGAATGTGTTGAGGAACCGACTATCCTGATCTGAGACGATGGTTTGTGGTATACCAAAATGTACCCATACTCATTCAAATAATAGCTTGGCAGTGGACTATATTGTAGTGCTCTTCTTGCAGGTGTCCATAATCACCATTTTATAAAAATGATCAACCACCACAAAAACACAATCATTTCCCTGCATGGTTGATGGAAGGCCCGACATGTAGTCCATCAAGATGGATTCGCATGGAACTTTCAGGAGTCAGAAGAGGGGTGTACATGCCTTGTTTCTTAATGTCTGGTTTGGAAATGGCAAAGGAAGTGTAGGACCTTATATACTTGCTGACATCATGTCGAAGTTTCAGTCAATATAAATGTTGTTGTAGCACTTCCACTATCTTTTCTATACTAAAGTGTCCTGCCACTTGACTGTAGTGGTCTTACCAAATCAGCTTCTCTCACTCACCTGATGGAACGTAGATATGGCCTAGATGGCACAGCAACCCATCCTGAAGATGGAAATTAGTGGCAACTGTGTTTTCCCCCAACATCTAGTAGGTGGTGGAAAAGTCAGGATCTCTCTCATAGAGTTGGGGCCATCCAGAGGTCTCATGGTCGTAGGCGTTTATCACTGTGGTGAGTGCTACAACTGGAGGGAGACTAAGGAAATCAATGACGCAGTTGGTGCTTCCTATCGTATACTTGATGTTGATATGGAAATGATACAAGTATGTGGACCACTTCTAATGGTGGTCATTCAGCAATTTTCCTTGTGTCTGCATGAACTGCAACGACTTATGATTGGTGTGGATGATTGTCTCCTTCCTGAGAATGTAATGCCTCCACTAGAAGCATGATTGCACAATGAAGTACATTTCTATTTTGTAAGTAGGGTACTTACGAATGACATATGATAGTGTCTCATTGTGATAGGCCATGGGGTTTCCAAGTTGAGTGAGAACTGCACCCACATCTTGGTCGAAAGCATCTGTCTCGATCACAAAGGGTGTTCCAAGTAGAATAATGAGAGCATTGTATTTGAGCACAAGTGTTTCTTCAAATCATCAAACACTTTTTGTTGTGACAGACCCCACACAAAATTTACCTTACCACCACCCCTTGTTACTTGGCTAAGGTCCCATGCAATATGGGAGAATCCCAACACGAACCTACGATAGAAATTGGCAAGGCCTAAGAAGCTTTGAAGCTCAGTGAGTGTGGTTGGGGATGGCTAGTCACGAATGACCTGGATTTTGGATGGATCCACATGCTGTAGAAATTTCAATACAAATTATGTATTTCATGGATTCTCCTGATCTAACAATTATATGCCACTGTTAAATACATAATCGCTTCTACAAATATTCTTTCATAATTTAAAACATTATCGCCAATTGCAATATCAAGAAGAGAGATCAATCACACATAACACAGATGTTTTACCGGGAAAGCATAAATCTAAAAACCCCACTATCATATATTATGTTTATATCATGGATCATGAAACAATCTCATACAAAACTCTAATCCAAGAGCTCTCAGTACAATATACAATCGTCTCACACTGTCATACAAAAATTGACAGAATCATGTGCCAATTTACTGCCTCCAGATAGCCTACCTCCTCTGCAAAATCCCTGCTAATGGACAACCCTGCAATGAATTTGAATTCCTCTTACCTAGGCTGCACATTCCTCATTGGCACATCCAATATGTGTGTTGTTGCATGAGTGCACTCACTAATGTCACAATTGATAGTCAAATTGTCCCTTTCACCTGTTATCTCAACTGGGTCTCCACTGGATCTGACATGCATGTAGTTAACAGTGGTAAATCTTTAGTTGCATGTGAGATCATTGATTATGAATTAATTAATAATTAATTCACTGATCTCTCACTAGTGTAAGTTCAGTTACAATTAGTACAACTGAGATTAACTCATTTAATTGATTTAAACTACTTTACAACTCCAATAACTACACCTCCAACTCTGTTACAACTTCGAATCACTCAGTTACAACTATTTCGACTTGGATGTACCACCAGTCAACCTTTGAACTTGAAATTCCTATAGCTAACTGATTTGCCATTTCAGTTAACTATTTCAAGTGATTATGAGATAATAGATTTATATTTATTGTCCAATTTATTTAAGGGGAAAATAAATTAGACAAACATTTCTTGTTGACTTTTCAACACTCCCTCTCAACAAGGAAGGGATTATCCTTCACCCCGATCCTGTCTCTATGGTATTCGGATTTTCTCATGGTAAGCGCCTTCATCAAAATGTCTACATCCTGATCTTCCGTAGGAATGTACTGAAGCAACATGATCTTCCGCTACACACAATATCTGAGATGATGATATCGGATATCTATATGCTTAGATCTATCATGAACCACAGGATTAATCGAGAGTTTAATGCAACTATGATTATCACAATGAATCACTGTCGGATCTAAATGAGAACCAAACAAACCAACCAATATATTTCTCATACAGATAGCCTCACATGCATCTTGACTCGCTTCCATGTATTCCACTTCCACTGAACTGAGTGCCACGAATCTTTGTTTCCTGTTGTACCAAGAAACAATTGTAGATATGATACTAAAGATCCCCCCTAATGTGTTCTTTCTATCCGTTGGGTTGCCCACCCAATCTGCATCCGTGAAGCCATGCAACTTCACCTCATCCAACTGTCTATACCATAAGCCATATTCAAATGTGCCCCTCAGGTATCTCAAGACATGCTTACCCACCTTCCAAAAGAGCTTGGTAGGATTAAGCATCGCTTGACTCAGTTGGTTAACTGCATAGCAAATGCATGGTCTCGTGTTCACTAGATACATTAGTGAACCCACTAACTGTCGATAGACAATAGCATCCACTACCTCTCCAGAAGTAGCAAACTCTTTCCTCCAGTTTCCTGGAAGAGGAGTATCCATGGGTTTGCAACCCTCCATGTGAAACTTACCCAATATCTCCCTTGCATACTTGCCCTGCGACACAAAAAGTTTACCATCTCGCTGCCATATTTCCATTCCAAGGAAATAATGAAGGAGGCCCAAATCCTTCATCTCGAACTCCTTTGCAAGATCCTCCTTGCATGAGTGTATCAGTTGCTCATCACGAGTCAGTATTAAATCATCAACATAAATAAAAATGATTAAAAGCTTACCCTCCACCACAATTTGGTATAGGTTTTCATCCACTTCACTTTTGGTGAAGCCCAGTCCGGTGAAATAGCTTTCTATTCGAGTGTACCAAGCACAGGGTGCTTGCTTCAACCCATATAGTGCTCTCTTGAGTCTGCACACATGTGACTCCCTGTCAAAGGTCTCAAAACCTTCTAGCTGCTCAATGTACACTTTTTCCTCAATGATCCCATTGAGAAACGTAGTTTTTACATCCATCTGATGAATGTGCCAGCCCATCTGCATTAAGAGTGCAAGGATGGATCTTATGGAAGAGTACTTTGCTACAGGTACAAAGGTCTCATCATAATCTATCCCCTTGATCTGTGAGAAGCCCCAGGCCACAAACTTGGCCTTGTATTTCTCCACACTCCCATCAGCAACTTGCTTTACCTTGTAGTTCCATCTCGACCCTACCACTGATTTGTCAACCGGTCTTGGGACAATTTCCCATGCACTGTTTTTGACAATGGAGTCATACTCCTCCACCATTCCATCAACCCAAGTGGGATCCTGCACTGCTTCCTCAAAGGAATATGGTTTAATCACAATACATTTTCTCATGAGAGCCATGTATCCAGTAAATCGGTCAGGAGATTGTCTATGTCTACGTTGTGAAGTAGGGGCTCCTACATTTTGTGCAGCATCTAGTCTCAATCTATCAGCTTCTGTGGTGCGCTTTCTGCCATTTCTGATGGATGGCTATGCATGAGTGGATTCTTCCACTCCATGAACCTCCTCATGTGGTTGATCCACATCTTATGACTCATCTTTGGGAACCAACAGTTCCTCCTCTGCTTTCAAGTCCAACTCCCTCTCAAGGGACAACCGCGTGGCTTTCCCCTCATCAAATTTATTTCTCGTCGCATAACAGTCATCTTACTATTAGGAAAATACACACGATAATTATGGGGTGTTTCTGTGTACCCCACAAATATCCCAACTTCAGCAGTCGGTTCCAGCTTCTTCCTAGCATCCTTGGTCACATGCACATAAACAGATGAGCCAAAAATATTAAAATGAGAAACATCAGGTTTCTTACTAGAAAAAGATTCTTCAGGTGTACTCATGCCAAGTACTATACGAGGACAACGGTTTTTCACATAAACTGCAGTATTGCATGCTTCCTCCCACAAATGCATTGGTAGGCCCTGATCATGCAACATCGCTTGTGTTGCACCCACGATCATTTTGTTCTTCCTCTCTGCGACCCCATTTTTTTGTGGGTTATGAGGCACTATGAGTTCTCCTCGAATTCCTTCTTTGCTGCAGAAGTCTTTGAATTCATTAGATATGTATTCTCCACCATTATCGCTCCTCGGAGCCTTCACTTGCTTCCCCGACCCTTTCTCCACCAATGCTTTAAACTCACAGAACTTTGAGAATGTTTTATCCTTCTTTTGCATGAAGAAGATCCATCATTTACGAGAAAATTCATCAAAAAAAATAACATAATACTTATGTTTTTTTGTTGAAGCAACCGAGAATGGTCCACACACGTCTGTGTGAATTCTCTCCAGGATCACCAAAGAACGGTTCTCCTTTTCATGAAAGGTGTACTTTACATACTTCCCCATGGTGCAACCCTTGCACTGATCTAACTGAGAAAGTGTTCCCATTGGAAGTCCAACAGATATTTGTTGCATAATCTTCAAGGCTCCATGATGAAGATGGCCCAATCACCTGTGCCATAATTTGCCCTCATCCCAGTTCACCGCTTTTTCTACCTTTCCCATCATGGCAGCAAAACCATCTACCTCCATATTGTAGAGATTCTTAACTCGAATCCCTATCTTCTTGACTTGACCCATTGTTTTGTGTCGTAGGAAATCTTTTCCATCACTGAAAACAACGTCATAGCCTCTGTCCTCCAACATTGCGACTGAGACCAGGTTTTTCTTCAGACCTGGAACATGCATAACATATTTCAATGGAAATGGTTTACCTGACTCCCTCTGAAAGGTAATGGTACCAATTCCATTCGCAATGTATCGTCCATCGTTGACCATCTCTATATGCATTTTGAGATCTTTCTCCTCCAAGTCACTGAAAAGCTCCTTATCTCTCGTCATGTGGAAGGAAGCACCACTATCCAAATACCACACTGATCCCAATGCACTTGAAGCCATGCATACGATCAAAGAGAAGTCAAGTTCAAATTGCGAGGCAAGGGCCTCACCAGCTGCAGCTATAACAACCTTCTTGTTCTTCTTTTTCTGCGGACAGTTAGTAGCGAGATGCCCATGTTCGTGACAGTGAAAACACTTCACTTTGGACAAATACAGCTTCTTTCCATTAGACTCGGATTTTGAATGGAATTTATTCCCCTTCCCTTTACTTGCCTTGGCACCCAAAGAAAAATCCTCTTCATCATCATGTTTTTATGAAGAGCCATCTCTGGTGTTCCGCCTGAAGTCCTCCTGCACTAGATCCGAACATAGTCATTCCCAAACTGGCAATTTTTCCCTTCCATTGATAGAGTCTTGATAATTGTGCCAACCCTTGGGAATTCCTAGGAGCGCCAAGCTCACCAAATCATGATCAGTGACTATTATTCCCACACTCCCTAGCTCATACTGACATTGGACAAACTTCGTGAGATATTTTGGAATGGAGTCGCCCTTCTCCATCTTGATCTTCCTGAGTTTATCTTTGAGAACCAATTTCCCATGGTCATTGTTGTTTTGGAATAGATCTGTCAAAGCCTTCAACTTTGCATATGGTGTGGCTTTCCCATGGAGGTTTGAGACAATGTGGTCTCGTAGACCCTCCAACAAGATCCTCCTCGCCTTTGCCACTTTCTTTTTCTATGCATCAAGATTTGCAGCATCTGGCCTAGGAACATATTTTTCAATGAATTCCTTCAAGCCATTGTCTTCAAGTACTGCCTCCATCCTGTCCTTCCATGCAATGTAGTTCGAGCTTCCCTCAAGTGCATACTCTAACCTCAAGCCATTGAAATCCATTTCGATCTTGAATCAACTATAGCACAAAGAAAGTCTTTCTGCAAATTAAAACTCTATCCAGTCATAAACTCAGCTTCTGCAATCTTTTGCGCTCTGATACCATGTAGAAATTTCAATACAAATTATGTATTTCCTGGATTCTCCTAATCTAACAATTATATGCCACTGTTAAATACAGAATCACTTCTACAAATATTTTTGCGAAATTTAAAACACGATCGCCAATTGCAATATCAAGAAGAGACATCAATCACACATAACACAGATGTTTTACTGGGAAAGCATAAAGATAAAAACCCCACTATCATATATTATTTTTATATCATGGATCATGAAACAATATCATACAAAACTCTAATCTAAGAGCTCTCAGTACAATATACAATCGTCTCACACTGTCATACAAAAATTGACAAATTCATGTGTTAATTTACTGCCTCCAGACAGCCTGCCTCCTCTGCAAAATCCCTGCTAATGGAAAACCCTGCAATGAATTCAAATTCCTCTTGCCTAGGCTGCGTATTCCTCATTTTCACATACAATGTGTGTGTGGTTGCATGAGTGCACTCACTAATGTCATAATTGATATTCAAATTGTGCCTTTCACCTGTTATCTCAACTGGGTCTCCACTGGTTCGGACATGCATGTTGTTAATAGTGGTAAATCTACAGTTGCATGTGAGATCATTGATTGTGAATTAATTAATAATTAATTCACTGATCTCTCACTAGTGTAAGTTCAGTTACATCTAGTACAACTGAGCTTAACTCACTTAACTGAGTTAAACTACTCTACAACTCACATAACTACACCTCCAACTCTATTACAACTTTGAATCACTCAGTTACAACTAATTCGACTTGGATGTCCCACCAGTCAACCTTTGAACTCGAATTTCCTATAGCTAACTGATTTTCCATTTTAGTTAACTATTTAAAGTGATTATGAGATAATAGATTAATATTTATTGTCCAATTTATTTAAGGGAAAAATAAATTAGACATACATTTCTTGTTGACTTTTCAACACATGCACCCCATGATCATCAACAATGTAGCCTAGGTTCTGGACTCTATCCATGCCAAAGGAGTACTTTTGCAAATTTTCATATAGCTTGTGTTGTCGCAAAGTGTGCAAAACCTCTTGAATATGATGCAAGTGTTTCACCCAATTCTTGTTGTAGATGAGGATTTCATCCAGATACACCACCACAAAAGAATAGGTGAAAGGTCGTGAGATATCGTCCATCATCCTTATGAAATTTTTTGGGGCATTCGTCAAACCAAAGGGCATGGCCAACCATTCAAAAAGACCTTTTTTGGACTTGAAGGAAGTTTTCCATACATTTGTCTTCTCTATTGGGACTTGATGGTAGCTAGACTTTAGATCAATCTTACTGAAGTATTTGGCCCCCTTGAGTTGGTCAAGGAGATCGTTGATTCGGGGAATCGGATATCGGTTCTTGAGTTTGATTTTATTTAGGGCATGGTAATCGATGCAGAGTTTCCAGGTCCCGTCTTTCTTCTGCACAAGCACGATTGGGCTTCCACATGGTGATGAGTTGGGTTAGATGGGCCCCTTTTGGAGAAGTTCTCGGATCTAACGCTTGATCTCCTCATTTTCTAATAGAGAGAGACGATAGATTGGTCGATTGGGTAGCAGTGCACTGAGGGTCAGATCGATTGAATGCTTGACCTAATAGTGCATAGGTACCCTAGTGGGTGAAGAGAATATGTCATTGTATTCTTCCACAACCTTATCCACTTGCTTCTGTTGCACGGAGAGATCGGTCGTGGATATATCGAGCGTGGATGTAGTTTCAACCTTCCACTCACTTTGAGAGCGAATCACAAAGAAGACAAACTTTTTGGTCTGATAAATGACCTTCCTGCATTGCTTGGCAGAGATCAAGGAAATGGAAATAGGTGGGACTCCCCGGGTATCTTGTATAATTTCCTGTCCAAAGTAATAATAACACTGTGAGGCCTAGAATCGTATACATCAAGTCATTTCCATAAACAAGGTTGGCCCAAAAGAACAACAAAAACTTCAAGGGGAGCGACAACACACAATACCTCATCTTTGAAGGGCTTGATGTCATAGAAGATGCGGCATTGTTGGTTGATGTGAAGATCACTTCCTTGACGGAGCCTTCGATGATGTGTGGTTGTGGGTGCAGAATTTTCGACAGGGCCAACCAATTGACAACCTCCACTGAGATGAGGTTATTATAGCTATTGTTGTCAACGATGAAGTGCAGTGGAGTACCCTTCACCCACATATGTGAATGAAAGAGGTACTCACCTTCCTATGTCTCATGAGGTTCACTGGGATGGATCTTAGTGTTTGCAACGGTGGCACTCGGTTCTACATCAATAATGTGTCTCCCCTTTTTTAGTTTTGACTTAGATTCTGAACCCACATCTAATTCAGAGGCTTTCACCCCAACCACCAATGACTTCTTTGAGCGACAATCACTATTGTTATTCCAAGGGCTCTTATGGAAGTCGCACCACTTCTCGATGTCTTTCTTCGTCTTTCCATTGTACTTCTTTGTTTGCAGCTTAGACTGGTTGTCCTGAGGCTGTCCATCTTTGCTCTGCCATTTGTTCTGTAGGTTGGGGCTACCCTTTCCCTGCTTCTACTGTGACGGGTTCCCAGACCCAAATTGTTATGTCTTTTGTTTAATATTCTACTCGAGTTTGAATACATATCGATAGGTCACGCCCAGGGACGAGATGTAGAGGAAATCCATTTCTATATGGATGTATCTATGTAGAACGCTTCGATAATTGAGCACCAGATGTCGCTCAGAATATTTGATACCTAGCTTGGTGCGCAAGGTATGGAAGATATTTGTGAACTACAGAATTGTTTGTTCACTTTCCTGTCGTAGTGTGGTCCATCTTGTATACAGGTCGTCATAACTTCCAACATGGTAGTATTGTTCCTTGATATCATCCTTGAAGGACTCCTAGGTGAGTGCGACTGTAAATAATGAGGGCTACTTTGTTCCCTTTTTCTCACAGAAAGTATCCCACCAATCCTTGACATGGGGGACGACTTAGAGGAGCACAAATGTAATATTTTCTCTATTGGAAAAGTTATGGACAAAAAAATACCCTTCTAGCATATTCAACCATTTATCTACAAAATTTGCATCTATATGACCTTCAAATATAGGAATATAAAATTTGTTGTGTACCTTTAAGGGGGCAGCACCTCCACTCAAGGAAGATGTGTCGCCTGTTGGTATCCATTGAAGGATTTGCGCAAAACTATCTGTCATTTTGTTCCTCTATTGTGCGAGGGATTCCTCGATCAAAAGTTTGAAAGGATCTCCTATCTTATAATATTTATTTTCTCCCACCATGGAAGGTCACTTGGGAATGCGATATCTCTTTTCCTCAAGAGAAATAAGCTCGAGACCCAACTCTTTGTACCTTGACCTTGTCGGGGACATGCACTAAGAATGACAAGGAGCAGACCGCTCTGATACCACTGATCTAGATTTTATGAGAATAATGAAATGAATACAAATCTATATTATTAACACAAAGACACAATGAACAATAACAGAGATATAATAAATATTGGTTTCTATTCAATAAAGAAATATGCTAAAACTGTAAAATGCAGACTGAAGCAAGCTTACTAGAATGGTGGCAGCTTATCTCTAAGAAGAGATGTGACTGTTGCACTCATTCGCAAGAAGACGAGCACAATGAGGCTCCAAAGGCCTTTTTTACATCAAACATGAATTCCAAAACTCTATACATCCAAAAACCTAACCCTAGGAGATGAAGTGCCAAAAGTCGTGTGCCCCGTTGGGGTAAGTTGGTACATCAACTTCTGGGGGTCATAAATTTTGCATACGATCGTTGTTTTAGGCGCACAATATCCCATTGGAAATTTCTATCCAAGAACTACACATTATGCTATCACACTCTAACTCTATTTATAGTGTGACTGGAAATCCCAAAAATCGTTGTTTAGGGCCTCAAAACGACCACGAAAGTTCAGGACCCAAAATCTAGGAAAATAACTGCCAAAATGAAAACGACATGTGAGCCAGTTGGAATAGGCGGGTAGCCACCGATATCCACCTAGATTATTTTGGGTGTGAAGGTTGTTTATAGGTAGGGCCCCATAATTGACTCATCCAGTTTTTCATCTCTTCATAAAAGGATTGCAATTTGTTTGTCACCTCTGCAAAGAGGGAGTCAAATTTGGAATTGAAGGTAACAATATTGGAATTGATTTTGTTGATGTTAGTCATGTTCTGGTAGTTCTCATTGGCCAAGGCAAGGATGCGACTATCAACTTATTGGTTGTGGGTTTGAGCCATTGGGGAGGTCAATGGACAGGAATTGTGTTGGTGGGTCCACACAAAAAGGGGTTATGGGTCAGTACCACTGTGATTAGTGTGAAGAGAGGAATCTAATGGAATAGGTCCCAAATAAGTGTGTTAGGGAGGGTAGGTGGGTCCATAGAATAAACGTCTTATAAGTGATGGGAACCATTGTGATTAGTGAGGAGGAATCCAGTGGGATAGGTCCCAAATAAGGGTATCGACGGGACCACTATACTTTTTTTTTTCTTTTACTCCTATAGAGTTATACTCTGGCTTGAATAATACTACAGTGACAAAATTCCCAAATTTTTAATAGTTAAAATTGTGTAGTAATTTCACAACCAAGATGCAGTACGCAGCGTTGAGTTACAAAATTTCCCCTCTATTTTTGTGTTGTTTTGTTTCGATAGAAAGGGTTAGGGTTTTGAGGGTTCTTATGGACAATGTATTTCCTTGTGATATAGCTCTTTGATATATCAACGAGGTCCAATAGTAGTACTCAGCCTAATATCTCATAGCTCTAACTAAGGAGGCTTGACTGTACCCTTATTCATACTACCTAATTACCTAGGTACTTGAGATAAGTCTTCTTGCATGTTGTTCTTGGTTCCACTATAGAAATCAAGAAGTCGATTGGTTGATATACAATTAGTTTCATGAGACCTGTGGTACTCCCTATATACCCGAGGGTATGTGGGATTCAATTGATGTCTACAAGTGTTGTCTAATGTAGTACTACGCGAAGGGGTACTAACAAGGGTTACAGAGGTTTCCAACCAGGTGAAACAAAATTTTGAGTAACCGCGTGAAAATATCTATATTTCCAATGTGTATTCTTCCCCAACCACAATTTCATCCGTCGAATGACAGATCATTATGCTTTAAAGAGATTGACCATACACGTCTCTAGACTGAAATATTTTTGTTTAAAAATCTGAAGAGGAAAGTGCGTTGATACCACTTGCAAGGTACCATATGTTATTATGCAAAGAAAAAATAAGATCATTATAAAAATTATCAGCGGAAAGGATACCAGATCATAATCATAATTTTTGGTCGCGCGTTGCTCTGATGCTCACCTAGGGTTCCAGATCTAACGTGTTTTAGCTGTAGCGATGGCAGCATCGGGAGGAGGGGAGTCGTCACCCTTGCCCCCTCCTTTAGCCGAAACCTCCTTCCGCAAGCTCTTGGTCGTCCAAGGTAAGAAACTTCCCCTCGTAGCTCCACCTAGCTTTGTTAAGAAGCTCGACTCGATCCCTGAGATTGAATTACCTCTGGATCACCCTATGTGGGTAGCGATTTCTCTGTCTGATCGTGGATTGGTAGGCCAATTCATGGTCTTATGACCATCAACCAAATATACAAATAACTGGATCCAAAGGAACTGGCATCCGTTGATCCAGAACAACGTCACTTGTTATGCAGTGGGAAGAAGATTCTTTATCTTTGAATTCATCTCATAGGAATATAGAGATCTACTCTTCGGGAATGGCCTGTATTTTATGGGAACACAAGGATTGTACCTGAACCAATGGACGCCAAGCTCCAACCCTGCATTGGAAGTTCCCAAGCACGTCCCAGTCTAGGTCAGGCTACCCAATCTCTTGATCCATTGTTGGAACCCCAACTCACTCCAAGCGATAGGGAATGGGCTCGGACAGTATATTGACAGGGCAGACCCCAAAGACCAATACTCCTGCGTGCACATCTGCGTGGAAGTGGATCTAGAGGTTGTCCTACCTGAGGCAATCAAGTTAAATGTTGTAGATTGGAATCATTACCATAAGCTTGACTATGAACAACTACCTTTCAAGTGTAGGGGATGCCATGAATATGGCCACTTTCAATGAAACTGCCCAAAAACCTATAGTAAAGAGAAGGAAGATGGAGAAGGCTGGAAACAACCCAGAAAAGGGAAAACATCAACTAAGGAAAAAGGATCTAGGAATGAAAAGACAACCACAGCATATCCCAAGGAGAAAGGAAATCAGACAGAAGCTCCCACGATAGGGAACAGTTTCAGAGTGTTAGAACAAGAACAACCAGAGAAAACGGTCGGTGAGGAACCAAAAGAAGCCCCACCAATTGAATTAGAAACACAAGAAAAGACACCCCCAGGAGCCCGAGATCAGCCAGTGCCCGAAAGGGAAGAGGGGCAAGGAAAGGCTACCACAAAGAAGGAAGGAAGTCCAGACATGGAATCAGGAGAGGTTTTCTTAGATAGCGACTCTACGGGCGCTATTGAATCCATTGTCACACCTAAAAAAGCAGGCAGAGGAAGAAAATCCAAGAAATAAGAAATGGAAAAGGAAACCTACAAAGATGTCCTTAATGGCTCACAACCAAAAATCAGACAATTGATCAATGTAAGAATGACAAGAAAGCAGTCTAGGGCTTACCAAGGAGCCCATACCC
>ML803042.1:208172-225854 GCA_009831015.1 Picea engelmannii
AACATTTTTCTTCTCATTAGATTTAGAACTTGAACTTGAAGAAGAAGGAGAAGAAGGAGGTGTTGATGGAGGTGAAGGAGGAATCTGAGGATGGTCCTCTTCCTCTTCACTTTTTCCCTTTGAAGATTTACCCAAAACTGGTCGTTTTCGTTCCAAATAATCTTCGTACAAAACTGTAACCATCTCCAACATAGCATGGAATGTTTTCCGAAACTCTTTCTCATCTTGAGAAATCCCTTCTTCCGATGCCATCTTCTCGCTGTGAGAAGCTCTCTTTCTCAATCCAATTGATGGATTCTCTGCAACAAGCTCGCCTTCACCACACTGTAGCTTTTCCCTAGTTAACATGCAAAACTCAAATCCAAACGTCAACTAGCTCTGATACCACTTGATCCGTAGGATCTTTTAAATGAATATGGTTGAGTTTTAATTTTGCATGCGTTAATTAACCATTTGAGAAACTTAGTGAAAGAATGAGGAAAGAAGAGGAATTATGACATCCATATACATATGTGCATATCTAAAATGAAATAATAGACAGCAAACCATAACATGCAGATTGATAACGGAGTTCGGCACAACTTTGCCTACGTCTCCGGGCCTTTGTCTCTGTGGGGGAGGCTTCTTTATTTCTGTTCAAAATCTCAAAATTGCATCGCAGCAGTGCCAATTGGCTACAATACTGATCTAGTCATGTTCATCCAGATCTCAAGAACCCTGCAAAGAAAACAACACGCAAAACAGACATCCGGAGCTCCCAGAAATGGTCTGACAATGTCTGCTCCTCAATATATTCACTGCATAAAAATGGCTTTGGCTTGGCTTCTCCTCAACATAACTCTGCTCTGACTACTCTCCCATGGCCTCAAACATGCCTGGTTTATATAGCTTTGAAGTTGGTTGCTCATCTCCAACTTCCTCCCAAAATTTGGGCTCCAAAAATGCCCAATATCTCCCAAAAATGGAGAAAATCAACTAATATTAGGCATAATACAATAAAAATCCCAAAAACTATGGCATAAAACCCAAAATTAAAGCTTATTGGGCATAAGCCCCTGATTCCGTGCACGCGCCCCTTTATTCTCAGTCGTATGGGGCCATGTGGCCGAGCGCCAGCCCAAAGGGCTGTGCGCTGGCCCCCCCTTTTCGACGCTAACTCCTGGTTCCTTGGAATCAACATAGGCCCACGGGCCAACCGTATAACCTCCCGCGCGCTCTGTCGGATCAGCTCCCGGTCCTGTGGCAGTGGTTATGGGCTGGCGCCAAAACCCAAGGGATGAGCTCTATCCATACACCCTCCACACCAATGGTAATGTCGTGGTCATGTCATATGGTTTGCGTCGAGGGCTGAACCGTGGGCTGGGGCTAAGCCCCAGCCCTTTCCCCCGCCGACTATAACCTTAAACAAATTCAAATACGTTTTTTGCCACTCATATAACAAGAACCAACCGAGGGCCCAGCCCTGCCAGTCCTTTGCCCCGGCGAGGAGGTCACGGGTTCGACTCCCGGCCAAGCCACAACAATTTTATATAAACCGACGAACCAATCACCGGGTGCTACGTGGCAGCCCACGACTAGGCCACGTGGCACCTAACCAACCAACCAAAACATGGCACGTGTCGATTTCTGATTAGCCCACGTGATTTCCACGTCATCTGTCATACGGCCATGTCACCTTGCCACATCATCCCTGTCAGCCTGCCACATCATCTGTTGACGTCATTCGTGCCACGTGTCACCCTTACAGTGGTGACACGTGTCACCTCTGCATTGGTCCATTCGTACACCAATCAACCTGCCACGTTCTGCCACGTGTCTTCACCCGAGGCTACCACGTCACCTATGTAGACCGTACGGTCTGCACAGTCAGCATGACACATGGATTGTACGGACTATACAATCATCCCTTTTTTTTACCTGTTTGGCTTTTCGGACAGAACGCGATATCTTTCTCATACGGAGCTCGTTTGACGAAGTAAATATACCATCGGAATCAAGAAGATGAGACGGACGCAATGGCACAATTTTCGTCGCATTCCGAGCACTTTCATTTTTTAGCATTTTTCAAGCCCTGTCAGGCTTCTGGATCCAATTTCGGACCAGTTGCATTCAAGCATTCGAAGAAAATACAAAGGTATGATCATAAAGCTTGATGTCGCAAACGTATTTGATAGAGTCAATCATAACTTCTTGTTCAAAGTCATGGAAAACTTTGGCGTTGCTCCAGCCTTTATAAATTGGATAAAAGCTTGCATTGGATCCCCCTAGATCACCCCCCTAGTAAATGGTCAAGCAACTAAGTTATTTCAATCCTCTAGGGGCCTTCGACAAGGTTGCCCCCTCTATTTGCTTCTCTATGCAATTCAAGCCTCCGTGCTCAT
The DNA here is from genome assembly GCA_009831015.1 of Picea engelmannii. Taxonomy (NCBI): domain Eukaryota; kingdom Viridiplantae; phylum Streptophyta; class Pinopsida; order Pinales; family Pinaceae; genus Picea; species Picea engelmannii. Next base: position 210,554 of record ML803042.1, read on the forward strand.
CTTCCAACTGGATCACGACTAGATTCATAACAATATCCTGGACCTGAGAATAGCCCCAGGGGTAAAAGACTTCAATCACGCCCAATCCACGGATGATACATTACGGCTGGGAGGAGCAAGTGTACAAACAGCAAGGAAGTTTAAAGTGGAGTTGGAAATTTACATTGAGATCTCAAGAAGCAAAATAAGCATGCCTAAAATCAAGATCTATGGATGGAACACCTTGCCAAGGGCAATGTTGGAGATATCAAGAGTCCTGGGAATGGAAGGTTTCACCAATTGGGACGCGTTTAAATACCTAGGAGTACCAATATTCAGGACCAAGCCAAAGGCATCTCTTTAAATGTGTTGAACCTGCACAGAATAGATCTAGCTAAATAATAATACACAGATTTGCAGAGAGAATTGGAGAAGGAAGAATAAGGAGAGAAAGAATGGAAGAATTCTCATTAACCGTTGTGAATAATGAATAATTTACACATGATATACTCTGTATAACTCAATGAGTTCGACTTGAGGTGAACCAATGCGCCATAGTGGTGGTCCAGAGTGATCTGGACACACACCAATAGTTACGGGAGTGAACTGCCACCCATTCTAGTCTCTCAGGCAGTTACGGGTGTGAACTACCACCTATTCTAGTCTCTCAGGCAGTTACGGGAGTGAACTACCACCTAGTTGAGTTAACTAGTCAACTAGTCTTCAGTTAACTGACTGAACAGAGAGTAGTGAGGAGTTAACTCAGGGAATCAAGGCTAATGCGCCACTCTGGTGATGATACAAAGGCAAGGTTGAATTATCATGGTGATGATCCCAATGTTGCATGGTGATGATCCCAATGCAACATCTAAACTCAACTCAACTAGTAAAACTGAAGTGTCAACTGAAAGAGAATATTCTCCAGGTAGAATATTCTCCCCTAAAATATAGGAGACTGGATAATGACTAATTATGACTAATAAACAAGGAATAAACTTAGGAAAAATAAATCCTAGGTGTGTGTGAAGTAACTCCAACAATCTCAATGGCTCCAGTGGATAGACAAGTTAAAATAAATAATTAACTCTTGGGGAGAAAACTGGCTAAACCTCATGGGTAAAGTTGTCCTCATTAAAGCGGTTTTAGCAAGCATCCTGATCTACCAATTTTCTTTGTTACTCTCCCCAGCCACCATGATTCATAAAATCGAAGTGTTATTTAGAAGGTTCCTGTGGGATGGAGGGAAGCAAACAGGGAGGAAATTGCGCCTAATAAGTTGGGAGAAAGTAACCAAGCCATTTTCAGAAGGAGGCCTCCAATTCAAAGACATCCACTCCCAAAACTTGGTTGTAGGATCCAAGCTGCTTTGGAACCTTGTTTTGGGGAAATCCTCCTGGAGAAAAAAAGCGATCTGGAAGAAGTACTTCTGAGGCCCGAGAACAAAATGCCTGGATTGACCAGCAACTGTGGCGAAGGGTTCACCTATATTCAATTTGTGTCTAAAATCTTTGAAGCTCTTCAAGCCTCACCTCACCTGGATACCAGGGAATGGAAAGAAAATTAATGCTTGGGAAGACTCAGTCCTGGGAGACCCACCTTTAAGTTCGATGGAAGGATTAGAACAGCTAAAAGCCTATATGAGAACTCAGGACCTAATCAATCTTTGGGTCATCTCGATCTGGAGTGAAGATGTGGAAAAAACTTGGCTCATGTGGGAAGCCAACAACAAACCTCAAGATATCGATGGGGAATGGAAAACCTTGACGGACTATTTACAAGGGAAATCCCTAATAAAAGCAAGGAAAAAAGACAAGAGAGGTTGGGGATCATTCTCCAGAGCCTACACAACAGCAGCAGGGTATAAAAACCTTACAGTTGTTCCTCATGTCCCGCCAGACCTAGCAATTTGGAGAGACATTTGGACTTCAAAGTCCATTCCAAAGATAGATATGTTTGTATGGACCTTGGCCCATAGGAGCTTTCTAACAGGAGAAAATATGAGAAGGAGAGGATGGGAAGGCCCATCTAGATGTCCACTCTGCACGCAAGAGGAGGAAACTTCATACCATCTGCTCTTGCAATGCGCATATGCCAAGGAGGTCTGGCATTTTTTCCTTCGGCTGAAGCCAGGAACAATCATTCTACCACAAGAGACCATCACCCTGCTCCATAACTGGAGTTCCCAATGTCCCTTTTAGGTCACGAAAAAGGCCCACCTTTCCACTATCTGGAGAACACTCCCAAAATTCATCCTATGGAAGATTTGGCTGAAGTGGAATAGTAGGCTATTGAGGGAGACCAAAAGTAACCCAGCACAAGTAGCAACAAAGATAAAGGCCTTCTTTGGCGAAAGTGCCCCTTACTTCTGCAAAGTAAAGAACTCGAGACTCCTAGAGCCGAAAGAGGAGCAATGGATTAAAAGCTTCAATATCAGCGACTGCTCATAGCAAATAGGCAACGAGTTAAAAAAGGAAACTTGGGAAATTTGGAAGGAGGAGGAAGATTTTGAGGAATGGAAAAGATAAAGAAGCAAGCATATATTGTTCTTTGAAGGGGCCTCCAAAGGAAACCCTGGGGTGGCAGGCGGAGGAGGGGTCCTAGTAAACCCCAATGGATAGCTAGAACTATCCTATGCCTGGGGATTAGGAGCAGAAACAAACAATAGAGAAGAATCACTAACGCTTTGGAAAGGGCTGAATCAGGCTATCAGTAAAAACGTCCAAGACCTAGTGATTATAGGGGAATCCAAAATCATAATTCAAGCTCTAATCCTTCATAACACGGTCAAGCAAGAAAAACTCCATCACATACTGGAGAAATTCCATCTACAATTGGGAAGCCTGAGAACATATCAACTGTTCCATGTCCTCCGGAAGCTGAATGCACCAGCAGATGCAGAAGCTAACAAAGGCGCCCTCTCAAGTATTGGAACACTTCAAGTCAATGGAAGCACGTAAATCGTGGAAATTCTGTAAGGCATGGATAAGAAAGCTAAGATCACGGTGGGCTAGAAAGGATAATGAGAACGCAAGGACGCGAGATGGAAAACAGGGAAAGCAGAGGGTACGCCAAAGGCTCGAACAACTCACAAGGCCTGAAACAAGACAGACAGAGATAAGACTGGCATCAGGTATGAGGGGAATGTCAACCAATCGATCGCTGAAAAACTCAGAAAAAATACAAGGACACAACACAAGACCCATACTCTGTGCCAGATTGCTCAGATCGGCTGGATGCATTGGATCGTCCATATGAAATGGAGCCTGAATCTAGAAGAAATCGGGGGTAAAAGAACAATCCGGGAAGATCCATTCCATCCCCTGAGCAACTTGGTAAAAATAAGTCGCCCATGCAGAGTCAAAGCAACAACAGCGAAAGGAAATCGCCCACGTAGAAGAAGGCAAACAGGAGAATAAGTAGTCGAAATGGCATCCAGCTCAGGGAGAAAGTCGTCGACAGAGGATAGGCTGAAGGCGATGGAAGAGGAACTAAAGAGGCTCAAACATTATATGCACAACCAAGACGATTTCCTTCAGAACCTGGATGCTGAGGCAGGGCAGGGACTAGAAATGCTAGAAGTCGATATCACAACGACCAAAATCGAGTTTTCAGAGGAGTTGGACCATATTTTCCATGAATACAAAGACCCAAAGAACGAGTTTGAAGAACGAGTCAGCAAGATAGAATCCCAAATGGAAAAGATGAACAAGGACTGGCAACTGGATCGAGGTTTGCCCAAGAAGGAGGGCCCAAGGAATTTTTTCTAGTAAATCTTAGGCCAAGAAGGTACTCTTCAAATAATGTTGTGAAGTAGGCATTTTGTATAGAAGCCTCCACATATAACAAGCCTAAATATTAGGAAGGTTTTCTAGTTCTAAGAACTGTAATCAGGAAGGCAGGTAGAGCCTGCTGGCCTTTTAATAGTTCAATTGAACTTGTATCAACTCAGATGTAACAGTTCCAGTGGCCTCGCCACTACTCTTCCATAGTAAAGCTCCATTAACCATTTTTGTCAAAAAAAAAAAAAACAATTTTCAGCAGAAAGAGAAAAATAGAGAGCACAATGACACAATTGATTCCAGAAATGATACCTTTATTATCTCAATAGCCAAGTTCATTTGCCTCTTTGAGCGGGAAACCTCCAATAGAGAAAATCTCAAGTACAAAATGATTCTTAAGACAAAAAAATTCCATGCTTTCTACTCCTATTTATACTATTTCTATATTCTAGAGAACATTTTCTTAGGAAATTATACCTCCATGCTAAACCTAACAGAAGATTGTGTTTTTCCCATTTGGGTTTCCAGGGTAAAATAGATGACAAAGCAAACACACAGTACACATAGATTTTACCCTGGAAACCCAAATGGGAGAACCAACATTCCTTGAGTGTGTTTCCCTCTTGTTGTCTTATTCATTCAGAATAAAAGGTTGCATGCCTAACCTTGGTCCACACCTAAGACACAATCAACATCATACCCTCTTTCTTTACATAAGGACAACTTCGTAGCCAATTCAGCTTACATCTACATGACTAGTAACATTATGCTAAATATTAGCATCAAGATCATTAAAACATCTCTTTAATAAAATTACAACACACCTTATCAATAGGATTTACAGTAGGAAAAAACCTAAAGAAAGGCACCTAAAACCAGTTACATATCCACACAGATCATTGGCTACAAATCCCGCGAATCTTGGGATTTTGTTACAGTCGACTTCCAATCGGATCACCAATCAAATACCAGTCAACCTTCATTCACTATTCAGTCAGTTTCCACATGACCACCTGTCGACCTCTTGTTGGTTGACCTCTTCGACTTGCTTTCAATTACTTCGAATTTGACTTATCCCGATCGATCCACCTCAACCTTCGAATTTCACTCCCATTCGATCCACCTCAACTAGACTTTCACTGCAAATAATATAACAACCCAATATTCTCCCACTTGTATTATTTGTTGAACTGGGAGTTTCTTGAAAAAAATTCATAGACCTAGGGTAGCAATGCCCATTGCCTCTCTGCACCAAGAGAAATTCACAACACTCATAGACTTGGTCAAAGAGTCTGCTATGTTTTCCAACGTCCCTACTTTCTCTAACAACACCTTGTTGCTTTCCACCATGTCTCTAACGAAATGGTATTGTACATCAATATGATTAGTCTTGGAATGATAAGTTGGGTTCTTTTCCAAAAATATTGTTCTTTGATTGTCACAACTTATCTTCATAGCTCTATGCTCAAACTCAATTCTTGAACACAGTCATTGCATCCATACTACTTATTTTCTTCCATGAGTGGTTGCCATGTATTCAACTTCTATTGCTAACAAGGCTATGGTTGCATGTCGCTTACTCATCCAATTTATTTCTCCACTGGACATATTGAACACATATCCAATAGTCAACCTTCGTCGATCCAGATATCCATCCCAGTCGACGTCGACAAAGCCATGTACATATACTTCATTGTCATCTTCATGTTTTCCTTGGTAGCATAAAACATAGTCTTTTGTGCCACATAAATACCTGAATCCCTCTTGACATTTGTCAAGTGCTCCTTTCTAGGTTTCGACATGTATCCTCTCAACACTCCCACTGCATGGGAAATTTTTGGTTGAGTTCAAACCATCACATACATTAGAATACCAACAACACTTGCATAGGGGACACATGCCATATCCTCTATTTCCTCTTGAGTCTTTGGACATTGTTCAAAAATTAGCCTTAATCCCATAGGAATTGGCACCTTTACAGATTTGCAATTCTGCATGTTAAAACATTTCAAAATTGTTTCAATACACTTTTTCTAATTCAATCAAATCTTTCTAGTTCCTCAATCTCTTTTGATATCCATTCTTAGAATGAAGTTCATTGCACTAATATCCTTCATGTATAACATGGAGGATAGTTGCTTCTTAATCGCCTTTATTGTGTCCATGTTGTTTCTGATTAGAAACATGTTGTCGACATACAATGATACATATATGAAATACCCACCTTCTTCCTTGGAATATATACAATGATCATCTCTTCTTCTCACAAATCCCAAACTAAGGATGTATGTGTCAAAATTTTGATACCACATCCTTGGTGATTGCTTTAGACCACAAAGGGATCTTTTCAATTTGCACACTAAATCTTTCTTGCCCCGTACTACAAATCCTTCAGGTTGTTTTATGTAGATTTCTTCTTCCAAGTCCCCATGTAGGAACTCTATCTTCACATCCATATGTTCTATTTCCAAATAAAATGTTGCTACCAGAGACATTAGTACTCTAATGGAAGTTAATTTTTCAACAAGGGAAAAAAGTATCATCGAAGTTGACTCCTTCGACTTGGGAATATCCTTTCGGCAGTCGAGATTTGAATTTCTCTACTTGACCTGTTACGTTCATCTTCTTCTTGAATACCCACTTGCTACCGATGTGATTTCTTCCACTAGGTAATTTGATTAAATCCCACAACTCATTATTATGCAAGGATTCCATCTCTTCGACCATGGAATCCTTACAGAGTCTCCCCTTTGTCGATTCGGCTGCCTCCATGACTGACTTGGGCTCCTCGTCAATGAAAGTTAACACAAATGTGGAATGGAAGTTGGCTAGACTATACCTTTAGACTAGTTTTCTTACTCGTTCAGGCCTTCTTATGATAGGGGTCAGTTTTTCCACCTTTTCATCTTATTTAGTCGACTCATCTAAATCATCTTCTTCCTCATTCCTTAGTTCAAACTTCACCTTCTCTAGATTATTCTCTGTTTGAACCACTTTAGACTCATAATTCCTTTTGAATTCTCTGAAGACCACATTCCCAGATCTTATATCCTTTCATTCCTTCTTTGTATCCAATGAAAATACATTTGATTTCCTTCTTTTCCAACTTAATCCTCCTTTCATTGGGAACATGAACAAATACATCACAACCAAATACTTTGAGATGTGAAAGAAGAGGCTTCTTACCAAACTAGATATCATGTGGATTCGAGTCGACTAACGCCAACGAAGGAGACATATTCTCCAGATATTTTGCAATGTCAATTGCATGTGCCCATAATTGTTGTGCGATCCTATCACCACTAAGAAAGCTCCTTTCCTTTTCCACCAATGTTTTGTTCATTGTTTCAAAAACTCCATTTTTCTATGGGGTATATGGTGTGGTGTTTTGGCGTGCTATGCCACACTACTTGCAAAACTGCTCAAAATCCTTTCCACAAAATTCACCACCATTGTCAGTTCTTAGTACCTTGATCTTCTTATCTGTCTAGTTTTCCACAAGAGACTTAACTATTTGAATTTATTGAAAACTTATGATTTCTTCCTCAGGAAATATATCCATGTCTTCTTGGAAAAATCATATATGAAGGAGACATAATACATGGATGTCTATTCTCGGGCTACTTGCCATTCCTTAAGCACAACTTTAAATATCTTTGACTTACGACTCTTACTGAACCTAGGGTTTAGCTCAGATCCAAGGTTGTTAAACCAAGCTCTAATACCACATATTAGGAAATTATGTTTCCACGCTAAACCTAACAGAAGAGAGGAAGAAATATTTAAGCTAGAAAATAGATGACAAATCAAACACACATTACACATATATTTTACCTTGCAAACCAAAATGGGAAAACCAACATTCCTTGGGCATCTTTCTCTCTTGTTGTATTATTCATTCAGAATAAAATCTTACATGCCTAACCTTGGTCCACGCCTAAAACACAATCGACATCATACCCTCTTTCTTTACACAAGGACAATCCTATAGCCAATTTGACTTAAATCTACATGACCAATAACCTCCTGCAAAAGATTAGCATCAAGATCATTACAACATAAATTTAATACGATTACAAAACACCTTGTTTATAGGATTTACAGTAGGGAAAACCCTAAAGAAAGGAACCCAAAATCGGTTACAAATCCACACAGATCATTAGCTACAAATCCCACGAATCTCATGATTATGTTACAGTCAATTTCCAGTCGGATTACCAGTTGACCTTCAATTGGTCTTCAGTCAGTTGCCACATGACCACTTGTCAACCTCTTATCGGTTGACCTCTTCAAATTGTTGTCAATTACTTTGAATTCAACTTTTCCCAGTTGATCCACCTCGACCTTCTACTTTCACTCCTAGTCGATCCACCTCGACTAGACTTTCACTGCAAATAATATAACAACCCAACACATTTTAGAGGAAGATATTTCTAGAAGTGGATCCTTCTATTATGTCTTCTTAAATTAGACGTGTTCACATTATTACATAAGACTTATTTACTAATTTTGTCCTTTATTAAATAGAAAACATATTATTTTATCTACTTGAGGAGTTAGGGAGGTTAGGACCCTAACACTCTCCAAAAACCTTGAGTGTTTCTCAAGCCTCCATAACCACTCATACAAACTTGTTGGAAAGTTGTTATGACTGTGTGGGGTATATATGGGATTCAATGTATATGTCATGGGGTTAAATGCATATGAAACAAAGTTCAATGTAATAGGTGAGACACATGTGACAGGGAAGAATATATATACATAGAGGCCAATATAATCATTATTAAGGACACGACCATATGATTTGGATATATGGATGTATTGGGGTTATTTGGAGGAGGTTCTAGTAATGTATGCAAAATTATTGTGTAAATAATATATATTATTACTTTGGAATTTATGCTCCACACTCATATTTTGTGTACATTATGTTAGGTTTTTATGTTTTTGCAGTGAAAGTCTAGTTGAGGTGGATTGACTAGGAGTGAAAGTCGAAGGTCGAAGTGATCGATCGAGAAAAGTCAAAGTCGAAGTGATCAAAAACAAGTCAAAGAGGTCATCCGAAAAGAGGTCAACATGAGGTCATGTGGCAACCGATTGATGTTGAATGGAGTTCGAATGGTAGTCGATTAGTAATCCGATTGGTAGTCAACTGTAACAGAATCCCGCAATTCACAGGATTTGTAGCCAATGATCTGCATGGATCTGTAAACATTTTTGGGCGCCTTTAGGGTTTTTCCTACAATAAAACCTATGAATAAGGCATGTTGTAATCGTATTAGGTTAGACATTGGATGTTTTATTTTATGCATGTTTATCTTTAGCAGAAGGTTATTGGTCATGTAGATGTAAGACAAATTGGATGCAGGGTTGTTCTTGTGGAAGTAGGAGGGTATGATGTCGATTGTGTTTTAGGTGTAGAAAAAGTTTAGACATGTAACCTTTTATTCTAAATGAATAATACAACCAGAGAGCAAGACGCTCAAGGAATGTTGGTTTTCCCGTTTTGGTTTCCAGGGTAAAATATCTGTGTACTATGTGATTACTTTGCCATTTATTTTATAGCTTAAATCTGTCTTCCTATCTTCTATTAGGACTAGTGTGGAAGTATATTTCCTAACATATGGTATCAAAGCTTATATCCTTTCATTAATACCATCACACCTTTGACCATTTTTTGTGAGGCATATGGTGTGGTATTTTGGGATTTGTGAGAAGCAAGACTGATCAATGTATATATTCCAAGGAAGAAGGTGGGTGTTTCATATATGTAACATTATATGTAAAAAACATGTTGTTGATTGGAAAAAACATGGACACAATAAAGGAAGTGAAGAATCAGTTATCCTCCAAGTTATAAATGAAGGATATCGATGCAACGAACTTCATTCTGGGAATGGATACTAAGAGATATTGGGCATTTAGAAAGAAACAAGGTGTTGTTGGATAAATTTGACACGTCAGAAAACATAGCAGAATCTTTGACCAAGTATGTGAGTGTTGTGAAGTTCTCTTGATGCAGAGAGGTAATGGGCATTGTTTCCCTGGGACCGTGAACAAAATTTCAAGTTCTCCTCTTTCAACAAAGAAGACAAAAAGTGGGAGAATGTTGGGTTTTTTAATTCTTTGTAGTGAAAATATAGTCGAGGTGGATTGATTGGGAGTGAAAGTCAAAGGTCTAAGTGATCGATCGAGCAAAGTCAAAGTTGAAGTGATCAACAACAAGTTGAAGAGGTCAACTAACAAGATTTTGAAAGTAGGTCATGTGGCAACCAACTGAATACCAAATGGAGGTCAACTGGTATTTGACTAGTACTCAACTGTAACAGATTTCTGATATTCACATGATTTGTAGCCAATGATATACGTGGATCTGTAACTATTTTTGGACATCTTTCTTTAGGGTTTTTCCTATTGTAAAGCCTATAAATAAGGTGTTTTGTAATTGTATTAGGTTAGACGTTGGATGTTGTAGTTGATCTTCATGCTTATCTTTAGCAGAAGGTTATTGGTCATGTAGATGTAAGTCGAATTGGCTGCAGGATTGTTCTTGTGGAAGTAAGAGGGTATTATGTTGATTGTTTCTTTGGTGTAGACCAAGATTATACATGTAACATTTTATTTTGAATGAATAAGACAACAAGAGAGCAAGACGCTCAAGGAACATTGATTTTCCCATTTAGGTTTCCAGGGAAAAATCTCTATGCACTATGTGATTGATTTGTCGTTGATTTTTTAGCTTAAATATATATATTCCTCTCTTCTATTAGGATTAGTGTGGAAGTATATTTCCTAACATATGGTATCAAAGATAATATTCTTTTATTAAGACCATTGCACCACTGACCATTTTTTGTGAGGTTTAGGGTGTGGTATTTTGGGATTTGTGAGACGCAAGGCTGATCATTGAATATATTCCACGGGAGAAGGTGGGTGTTTCATATATGTAGCATTATATGTCGACGACATGTTACTGATTGGAAACAACATGGACACAATAAAGGATGTGAAGAAGCAGTTATCCTCCAAGTTCAACATGAAGGATCCCGGTGCAACGAACTTCATTCTGGGAATGGAGATTAAAAGAGATTGGGTAGTGTTGGTTGTGGAGCTTGATTATGTTCCTGATTCATAGGTCCTTTCTTTCAGCTGTGTTTATACCCCATGAAGACTTTACACCCCAGAAGTATGTACAATATTCCACGCGGGGGAGTGAAGAAGGGGGTACCCCCTCTGCGAGGTCCGGGGGGCCTATCCCCCCGACTGGGGGGTTCGGGGGAGAAGCCCTTGAAGGAAAAATCTCCTTGTAAATGTATATTGTAATTTCATTGTAAATCTGGATCGTTCATTATAAGGTTGCAGATCTAACGGTATAAATTGTGTTCGGGTTTTTTTCCCTAGAAGGCAACCCTCTGATATGAGGGAAATGTATTGCGACTATGCATTATGGAGAGTATTGTATTCTGAGAGAGGAGACTGTGAGAGAAAGAAGAGGAAGTTACAACAAGTTTTGTTGTGGGTTGTATCCCTTCATTTGCTGGATAATAATAAAGGAAGGACCTGGAAATTTCTCTGGTGGACGTAGCCCACACTGGGTGAACCACGTAAATCTGTGTCTCTCTTATATTGTGTATCTTTTGTGTTTTGTTTCTGCATTTGTTTTATTTTATTGCTCCACGGTCCTATTTTTCTAACAACTGGTATCAGAGCGAAAGGTAACTTGCAGGAAAAGAGGGTTCTTGGTTCGAGTGGGAGCAATGTCGAAAGATGGAAAGTTTAGGGTCGAGAAATTTAACGGCCAAAACTACCAGTTACAGAATATGCAGATGGAAGATTATTTATATCAGAAGGATCTATTCCTACCATTGGGTGGAGTAGAAAAGAAGACGACGACCATGAAGGATGAAGAATGGGAGATTCTTGACAGAAAGACTCTAGGAATGATACGGATGAGAATGGCAGTGTCGGTGGCTTTCAATATTTCGAAAGAAAAGACAACGAAGGATCTGATGGATGCATTGGCTAAACTGTATGAAAAACCCTTGGCGTCTAATAAGGTATTTCTAATGAAGAGATTATTTAATATGAAGATGTTAGAAGGTGGGTCTATTGCAGATCATTTAAATGAATTTAATACGGTTACTAATCAACTAAGTTCTGCAAAAGTGGACTTTGATGATGAGGTTAGGGCTCTTCTAATCTTGTGCTCATTGCCAGAAAGATGGAATGGCTTGGTCATGGTTGTAAGTAACTCTGTCTCTGGTTCAAATACTTTAAAATTTGATGATGTTGTTGGTGTTATCCTTAGTGAGGAAATGCAACGGAAAAGCACAGGTGAGACATCAGGTAATGCGTTGAACATGGAGAACAGGGGAAGAAAAAAGGATAGAGGAAAGGGCTCAGGGAACCGAGGGAATTCTAGGAAGGGAAGATCCAAATCCAGACTTGGAAAGATAGAGTGCTAGAATTGTGGGAAGAAAGGACATCTGAAGAAAGATTGCAGAGCTCCAAAGAAACAAAGAGATGGACAACAGGAGAGAAATCGGGAAGCAAATGTAACAGGTGATGTGTTACAAGATGCTTTGATTCTTTCAGTAGATAATATTTATGAGTCTTGGGTAGTAGATTCGGGGGCTTCATTTCATGCCACACCCCATAGGAAACATTTTCTAGATTATGTTCAAGGTGATTTTGGACATGTTCATTTGGGTGATGATGCACCATGCAAAATTGTTGGAATGGGAAAGGTAAAAATAAAGCAACGCAATGGAAACCAATGGTTGTGGAAAGAGGTAAGACATGTTCCAAATTTAAGGAAAAATATAATTTCAATAGGGTAGTTGGCAAGTGAAGGTTGTGTATCCATATTTATAGATAAGACATGGAAGGTCATCAAAGGATCATTGGTCATAGCAAAAGGAGAGAAGTTAGGTACATTGTATTTATGTACTGGTAATACTGACTCTTCTATCTCTTTAGCTTCTATAGGAGTGGATACAGCACTGTGGCATCATAGGCTGGGACACATGAGTGAGAAGGGTATGCAGATACTTCACAAAAGAAATTTATTGCAAGATCTTAAACAAATTGATTTGGACTTCTGTGAGTCAGGCCAATATAATCATTATTGGGGACACGAACATATGATTTGGATATATGGATGTATTGGGGTTATTTGGAGGAGGTTCTAGTAATGTATGCAAAATTATTGTGTAAATAATATCTATTATCACTTTGGAATTTATGCTCCACACTCATATTTTGTGTACATTATGTTAGGTTTTTATGTTTTTTGCAGTGAAAGTCTAGTTGAGGTGGACTGACTAGGAGTGAAAGTCGAAGGTTGAAGTGATCAACAAAAGTCAAATTCGAAGTGATCGACAACAAGTCGAAGAGGTCATATGAAAAGAGGTCAACATGAGGTCATGTGGCAACCAATTGATGTCGAATGGAGGTCGAATGGTAGTCGATTAGTAATCCGATTGGTAGTCGACTGTAACAGAATCCTGCAATTCACGGGATTTGTAGCCAATGATCTGCATGGATCTGTAAACTCTTTTGGGCACCTTTATTTAGGGTTTTTCCTACCATAAAACCTATGAATACGGCATGTTGTAATCGTATTAGGTTATACATTGGATGTTTTATTTGATGCATGTTTGTCTTTAGCAGAAGGTTATTGGTCATGTAGATGTAAGACAAATTGGATGCAGGGTTGGTCTTGTGGAAGTAGGAGGGTATGATGTCAATTGTGTTTTAGGTGTAGAAAAAGTTTAGACATGTAACCTTTTATTCTAAATGAATAATACAACTAGAGAGCAAGACGCTCAAGGAATGTTGGTTTTCCCATTTTGGCTTCCAGGGTAAAATATATGTGTACTATGTGATTGCTTTGCCATTTATTTTATAGCTTAAATATGTCTTCCTATCTTCTATTAGGACTAGTGTGAAAGTATATTTCCTAACATATGGTATCAAAGCTTATATCCTTTCATTAATACCATCACACCTTTGACCATTTTCTGTGAGGCATATGGTGTGGTATTTTGGGATTTGTGAGAAGCAATATTGATCAATGTATATATTCCAAGGAAGAAGGTGGGTGTTTCATATATGTAACATTATATGTCAAAAACATGTTGCTGATTGGAAACAACATGGACACAATAAAGGAGGTGAAGAATCAGTTATCCTCCAAGTTATAAATGAAGGATATCGATGCAACGAACTTCATTCTAGGAATGGATACTAAGAGATATTGTGCATTTACAAAGCAACAAGGTGTTGTTGGAGAAATTTGACACGTCAGAAAACATAGAAGACTCTTTGACCAAGTATGTGAGTGTTGTGAAGTTCTCTTGGTGCAGAGAGGCAATGGGCATTGTTTCCCTAGGACCGTGAACAAAATTTCAAGTTCTCCTCTTTCAACAAAGAAGACAAAAAGTGGGAGAATGTTGGGTTTTTTTATTCTTTGTAGTGAAAATACAGTCAAGGTGGATTGATTGGGAGTGAAAGTCAAAGGTCTAAGTGATCGACCGAGCAAAGTCAAAGTTGAAGTGATCAACAACAAGTTGAATAGGTTAACTAACAAGATGTTGAAAGTAGGTCATGTGGAAACCGACTGAATACCGAATGGAGGTCAACTAGTATTTGACTAGTAATCAACTGTAACAGATTCCCGATATTCACATGATTTGTAGCCAATGATATACATGGATCTGTAACTATTTTTGGACATCTTTCTTTAGGGTTTTTCCTATTGTAAAGCCTATAAATAATGTGTGTTGTAATTTTATTAGGATAGACGTTGGATGTTGTAGTTGATCTTCATGCTTATCTTTAGCAGAAGGTTATTGGTCATGTAGATGTAAGTCGAATTGGTTGTAGGGTTGTTCTTGTAGAAGTAAGAGGGTATGATGTTGATTGTGTCTTTGGTGTAGACCAAGATTATACATGTAACCTTTTATTTCTCTGAGTCGAAAAAGAAAAGAAGAATGAAAGGTTAGAGCTTGTGCATAAAGATGTATGGGGACCAGCTCAGGTATCATCTCTTGGTGGCTCTCGTTATTATGTTACTTTTATTGATGATGCAACTAGAAAAACTTGGGTTTATTGCATTCGACAAAAATATGATGTTTTTTATACTTTTAAGAAATGGAAAGCTTTAGTTGAGAATGAGACAGGAAAAAGTTTGAAGTGTCTCAGATCAGATAATGGATGTGAATATTGCAGCAAGGAGTTTGATGATTTCTGTTCATACCATGGGATTTGTAGAGAGAAGACAGTTCCAAGAACAACACAAGAAAATGGTGTGTCAGAAAGGATGAACAGGACAATCATGGAGCGTGCAAGGAGTATGAGATTGCATGCCAGTTTTCCCTTACAGTTCTGGGAAGATGATGTAAATATTGTTGTTTACTTAATAAACAGAGGACCTTCAAGCTCTTTGGATGGTAGAATTCCAGAGGAGGAATGGACAGGAAAAAAGGTAAACTATTCTTTTTTGAAAACTTTCGGTTGTGAAGCATTTGTCCATATTGATA
>ML803042.1:227446-239695 GCA_009831015.1 Picea engelmannii
GTTATAGTAGATGTCATTCTGATCACTATGTTTATTTTAAAAGGCTAGAAAATGGAAGCTATATTATCTTGCTATTGTATGTAGATGGCATGCTTGTTGCAGGGTCTAATATGCAGGATATAAATATGCTCAAGAAGAAATTATCCAATTCATTTGCGATGAAGGATTTGGGTGCTGCAAAGAAAATCCCTGGCATGAGAATAACAAGAGACAAAAAAAATTGCAAATTGACATTGTCTCAGGGTGAGTACATAGAGAAGGTGTTGGAGACGTTTAGAATGCAGAATGCAAAACCAGTTAGTACACCTTTGGCCAGCCATTTCAAATTAACTAAGGAAATGTGTCCCAAGACACAGGAGGAGATAGAATACATGTCCAGGGTCCCTTATTCATAAGCAATTGGCAGCTTGATGTATGCAATGGTTTGCACAAGACCAGATAATCCACATGCAGTGGGAGTTGTGAGCAGGTATATGAACAATCCAGGTAAAGAACATTGGGAGGTAGTAAAGTGGATTCTCAAGTATTTGAGAGGTACTGCTACTCATGCATTATGTTTTGGAGGTTCAGACACTTTTCTACAGGGATATGTTGATTCAGATATGGCAGGTGATAAAGACAGCGGGAGGAGCACCAACAGGGTATGTTTTTACTATAGGTGGAACAACAGTAAGTTGGATTTCGAAATTGGAAAAGGTTGTTGCACTTTCAACAACAGAGGTAGTTGCTGCTACACAGACTAGTAAAGAGATGATTTGGTTACAAAGGTTTATGGAAGAATTGGGAAAGAATCAGGAGAATAGCAGGTTGTACTGTGACGGTGAGAGTGCAATTCATCTTGCAAAGAACTCAGCCTTCCATTCGAATACTAAGCATATACAGTTGAGGTACCACTTCATACGATCCGCCTTGGAAGATGGAAATTTGAAGTTGCAAAAGATACACATTAGCCAGAATCTTGCAGACATGTTAACAAAGGGAGTAACCAGAGAGAAACTGAGTTCCTACTCAGTTTCAGTTGGTCTTCAAGAATGAATATGAAGATGAGAAATTTTCCAGGTCCAAGAAGGTTCAGAGTCCAGCATATACAACAACGGTGGAGTTGTTGAGATCAGTCTCAAAGTGGGAGATTGTTGGTTGTGGAGCCTGATTATGTTCCTGATTCATAGGTCCTTGCTTTCAGCCGTGTTTATACCCCATGAAGACCCTACACCCTAGAAGTATGTACACTCTTCCACGCAGGGGATTGTAGAGGGGGAGTATCCCCTCTGTGGGGTCCAGGGGGCCTATCCCCCCGGCTGGGGGGTTCGAGGGAAAACGGGCCCCCGGCGGGGGTTCGGGGGCAGCATCCCCCGATGGGGGTTCATGGGTGAAGCTCTTGAAGGAAAAATTGCCTTGTAAATTTATATTGTAATTTCATTGTAATTCTGGACCGTTCATTATAAGGTCGCAGATCTAACGGTAGAAATTATGTTAGGGTTTTTTTCCCTAGAAGGAAACCCTCTGTTATGAGGGAAATGTATTGCGACTATGCATTATGGCGAGTATTGTATTGTGAGAGAGGAGACTGTGAGAGAAAGAAGAGGAAGTTACAACGGGTTTTGTTGTGGGTTGTATCCCTTCATTTGCTGGATAATAATAAAGGGAGGGCCTGGCAATCTCTCTGGTGGACGTAGCCCACACTGGGTGAACCACGTAAATCTATGTCTCTCTTGTATTGTGTATCTTATGTGTTTTTTTTCTGCATTTGTTTTATTTTATTGCTCCGCGTTCTTGTTTTTCTAAGTTAGAAAGCAACAAGGTGCTACTGGAGAAAGTATAAACATTGGAAAATATAGCAGACTCTTTGACCATGTCAGTGAGTGTTGTGAAGTTATCTTGGTGCAGAGAGGAAATGGGAATTGTTTCCCTGGGTCTGTGAACAAGAGTTCAGGTTCTCTTGTTTAAGCAAAGAAAACAACAAGTGAGAGAATGTTAGGTTGTTATATTATTTGCAGTGAAAGTCTAGTCGAGGTGGATCGACTAGGAGTGAAATTCAAAGGTCTAAGTGATCCATTAGGAAAAGTCGAAGTCAAAGTGATCGACAACAAGTTGAAGAGGTCAGCCGAAAAGAGTTTGACACGAGGTTGTGTGAGAACTGGCTGAAGACTAAATGGAGGTCCACCACTAGTCAACTGGTAATCCGACTAGTAGTCGACTATAACAAAATCACGAGATTCACAAGATTTATAGCCAATGATCTGCGTGGATCTGTAACCGTTTTTGGGAACCTTTTTTTAGGGGTTTTCCTACTGTAAATCCTATAAATAAGGCATGTTGTAATCATATTAGGTTAGGCATTGGATTTTGTAGTTTATCTTCATGCTTATATTTAGCAAAAGGTTGCTCGTCATGTAGATGTAAGACGAATTGGCTGTAAGGTTGTTCTTGTGGGAGCAAGAGGGTATGATTTCGATTGTGTCTTAGGTGTACACCATGGTTAGACATCTAACCTTTTATTCTGGATTAATAAGACAACAAGAGAGAAAGACACTCAAGGAATCTTAGTTTTCCCATTTGGGTTTCCAGGGTAAAATATTTGTGTGTTGTGTGATTGTTTTTTCATTTGTTTTTTAGCTTAAATTTGTCTTCCTCTCTTCTATTAGGATTAGTGTGGAAGTATGTTTCCTAACACATTATCTATATTATGTTTTATTATACTATTTTATGCACTAGGTAGATACAATTTTTTTTATCATAGTGTGATTATTGATTTCACTCCTTCAAACAAGCCATCTTGTCATTTTCACTATATCTTTTGTTTGGGATCACAACAATAGTCTACCCAAAAAATCCCATATATATCTTCAAATAACAAGAGATCTTTAAACCTTGGTGTTGGCGACAGAAGTCACTCCTCGATTGCTAGCAGGAGAAGAGCCCGACGCCCATCAGTTTTATGTCACGATTGTTCATAGATGGGTGATCGAATGGAAGGAAACTCAAAACAATAGCGTTCCAACTCTGAAACCAGGCCAGGTATGCATGAGCAAGTGAGGTCTTGCGTAAATTTCAGACAGTGAGTTGTAGTAAAGGGTGAACAGGCGGAAGACTTATATGAGAGGAACGCCGAGGTCTGTTATAAACAGCAGGTTTCTAACAGACTGAGGAAGAAGACGTCCAAATGAAATATCATCTTACATTCAAACGCAAAACCAGTGAATGCAGTAATGCAACAATAAATATTTTATCATAACATAACTGCAATAACTCGCGCGACTCAGTCAATCACGAACTCTCTTAGCATGAGATGAAAATAGTCGGAGTAAGAAGAACTGTCTGTTATAAAACAAGAAATCTCATATACATATGCATAAGCTGAAAGCTAGAATAGTTGTTAAAACATTACAGTAGGGAGCTCTTCTCTACCATCGATACCTTACAAATTACAAAGAATGAGTTTATATACTCAGATAAAATTTCCTCACAGAGGCGTGCTCAGTCACCCAAGGCTTGGTGTCACTTTACTTCAGTCAAACTCGTACTGATATCTTCTTTTAAACGCCATCTTAACTACGCATGGCTCCTGCAAGGAGAGTAGCTGAGCCATTAAGTGTCGGGCTAGCGTGCGCAAACTTCTCTGTTGAGTCAAGGTCTTCGGCATGGATTCTTTGAGAAAATCGATACACAGGACCTCCTCGGGAAGACGGCTTGCCAGAACCTCCATTCCCTCACTTAATGAATGAGAGGAAGTCTCAACCACCTGCGCCTGCCGTCATTTACTCCAGGCAAGAAACAGTAAGGAGATCGGATCTGATGGCGCCTGGAGGTCGCGATGATCCCCTCTGCAACTGAACTCGGCACCTCGGGCCTTCTTTATGCAACCCCTTCCTCTCCCCGAGTGACCATGGGCTATGACCATATGCTTTCGGCGCTCGCGAATATGAAAGGGCTAACCTTTGCTTGATTGAAATCGCGATGAGCGATATGCCGAGAAGGCTTAATCTGGCACCACGTGTCCTTCTAGATCTAACGGTTCTTACTTCTCCTGGCGACGCCGTGGGCCCAGGCCCGAGATTCTCCCGGCACCTCGCACCTCGAAAAATAACGGAGCTGCTTTTTGCGTGTTAGATTCGTGATGGGCGAAGCACCGAGGAGCCCAATCGCGCGCCAGGTGTCTGCTTCAGATGGACGGCTGAGATCTTCTCGGCAAGACTGTGGGCCCGAGTCCTGGATGCCTTCGGCACTTCACGTCTCACGGCTGGGAGGAGGCTGGTCCTCGCTCTTCAAAGTCACAAAGGGCGAGGAGGAGAGGAGCCCAATCGTGCGCCAGGTGTCCGCTTCAGATGGACGGATGAGATCTTCTCGGCAAGACTGTGGGCCCGAGTCCTGGATGCCTTCGGCACTTCACGTCTCGCGGTTGGGAGGAGGCCGGTCCTCGCTCTTCAAAGTCACGAAGGGCGAGGAGGCGAGGAGCCCAATCGCACGCCAGGTGTCCGCTTCAGATGGAGGACTGAGATCTTCTCGGCAAGACTGTGGGCCCGGGTCCTGGATGTCTTCGGCACTTCGCATCTCGCGGCTGAGAGGAGCTAGTCCTTATGTTTCAAAGTCGCGATGGGCGAATAGGCGAGGAGCCTAATCGCGCACCACGTGTCCCTCTGGATGGACGGCTGAGATCTTCTCGGCAAGACTGTATAGCTCTTTTTACTGTTGGTGCCCTCCACACGTAACCATCGGCTAAGGCTTAAGTGCTAGCGCCTCTCGCAACTCACGACCTCGTGAGTTGGAGTGTCGAACCTTGGCACTCTCCCTCCGCGAAACCTGAGAGGCGATGGCTCTTTTCCTTTCCATAATTCTCGCGACTTGCGATCTCGCGCGACCAAAGGATATGGTCCACCCTTCGAACTCACAAACCCCGAGTTCAAGAAACGAATCCACGCATCAACTGATCGCGATCAACGGCCCTCGCTACTTCGCGAGTTCTCCACGGAGACTTCTGACCGTTCACCTCTTTGAAAACTTCTGCGCTATACTTGGCGTGACTCGGCTGAGTGCAATTACCCACCGACCGTTGATCTGTTTCACAAGAAAGACCTTGGATGCTGCCGACGACACTTTGCCCGCTCGCTTGACCTGCTACTTGAAAAAACAGGGATTCTCCCGTGCTACGCTTGAGCATTTCGTGCGACTTGCAGGCCCGAATGATCTCGATCCCATGACAAGAATTATCGCTAACACTTGGTACATCCCACCCAACCAATAGAGCCTCATACTTTGTAAAGAGGTCATCCTATTCATCAAACCAATCTTGTAGGTCTATATTTGTGAGCCAATCCTCCATACTATAGAGCTATCTCACTTAGCATGGTTGGTCCTGACAATGAAACCAAATGTTAGCTTGAAATGAAAACTAGGTTCCACTTATGTGCATTGGCATATCAATCCCTTATTATAAGGAAGGTGTCACTTGAGTAACATGTTAGAACCTTAAGATAACATGAATCCATGTAATATAATAGAGAGTGCAATTGAAACTACTCTAGAAAACATTCCTTTATCCCTACCTTAAGTTACCCTAAGTTTTAGGGACATAACATATTAAACCTATGCAAGCACATACATCATAGTATAAGATATGTCTAATAAGAAATAAAAAACATCTACATAAAATAGACATAAGACATAAGATTTCAATTTAAAACACTGATACCACTCCCTTAAACTCCAAAAAAACTAAATACATGGCTTTAGTAGAAGTTGAACATAATTTTCATGGATTATAACCAAATATTCAAGCCCACACATACAGACTATCACCATTAAGATAAAAAAAAACTCTTAAAACCCCATAGCAATACCTAATGACAATAGTAACAACATAACCAACAAATGTCATCAACACGTGCCTAGACCTTAGTCTTTACAATTTGTAACCATCACCTTTAGGTGGGTTTCGAATCAGTGGTATCTCTATTGTTTGCTACCCACTAGTGGACTTTAATATTAGATACCCATTCCCTTCTTGTTAAGTTTTGAGCTATTATTAGGTTTCTTTTCAATTTACTAGATAACCATAGCATAGATAAGATCACTGAGAGAAACACAATCACAAGATACACAACATTTATCCTAGGAAACCCTCATGGGGAAGAAAACCCAACAAAAACTTCCTTAATATATATAGTCAATACAATGCCAAGCCAATAAACCAAACACTAGAGAATATCCTCCACTAAGCAATGTGCCTCTCTCTTCCTTATTCTCCCAATTGTAGCTACCAAACTTGCACACCGAGTGAGCGAATGAGTGAGTGAGTAAATGAGGCATTGGATTCCTTTACTTATACAAACTAGCAGGTGTTGGAAAGGTGTCTCTTCACTTGGCAAGTCCGACTTGTCTTCTTAGTGGTTAAAACCACTTTAATTAGCCTGGGGGATGACTTCTCAATTTGCATAATATATTTAGGGTTTGACCAATCCGTAAAAGGGGATTTGGTCAATTACACTACCCGACATGATCAATCCACAAAAGGGGGTTGATCTATGTAATAATGACTCAATAATAATAGAACACTCTTTGTAGTTACAATATTTCAACACTCCCCCTTAACAAGAAGGGTATTCTACAGACATAACTCAATACAACATCATCCGGAGAGAGAGAGGGAAACAACATCAACATCATCTAGAAAATTGACTAGCATATCTATAAATCATCGAAAGTTTTTCTCATCATCATCGTTCACAACATGGAGCTAGAGTAGCATCATCATCCTCATCAGCATGAGGCTAAAGTAACATCATCATCATCTTTAGCGTGAGGCTAAAGTAACATCATCATCTTATTTAGCATGAGGATAAAGTAATATCATCAACATCTTTAGCATGAGGCTAAAGTGACATCATCATATTCAACATTAAAGATGAAATAACATCATCATCTTCAGCAAGAAGCTGAAGTGGCATCATCATCATCTTCTTCAACAAGAATTTGAAGTGGCATCATCATCATTTGCATCAACATAGATTAGTATAACACTAATACATCATCATCATCAATAACAACACAAGGCTGATACAACATCGACAACAACAACATCACAACACAAAGGATGGAGCATCATCAACATCAACACTAGGCTGGAAATCTTCATCATGAAGCTGACATCTCAAAAACATCAACATGAAGCTGGAAATATTCAGCAAGAAGCTGGCATCTCAACAGCATTGGCACGAAGATGGAAATATTTAGCACGAGGCTCGCATCAACAACATTAGCACGAAGCTGGAAATATTCAACACAAGGTTGGCATTAGCTACATCAGCACAAAGCTGGAAATCTTCAGCACGAGGCTGGCATCAACAACATCAACACAAAGCTAGAAATATTCATCACGAGGCTAGCATCAACAATATCTTGCGGTACTATGACAAATCCAAAGGATCTGCCCAGGAATCAAAATATTCCCTAGGATATAAAATCCTAAGGAGCTACCACTACTGACCAAAGCTAGCATATACATGCACAAGTACTCTGACAGCCCGTCCTTACGGACCTTCGGGATTTGTCCAGGGATGATCAATCCCCCAGGATATAAAATCCTAACTGAGCTACCTACTATTGGTCAGGATACCATAGTATCATCAGCACTACTCCCCCTTTTGAGGGAGGTCTTTTCAGACTATACCAAGCTTGTCTCAAAAGTTCTCAAACTTTACACGAGATAGAGGCTTGGTCAACACATCTGCAACTTGTTCATTTGTGCCAACATATTGGAGCTTTATAGCTCCTCTCTACATCATATCGTGAATAAAGTGATATCGGATCTCTATGTGCTTCGACTCATCATGGAACACGTCATCTTTATACAACTATGGTTATCACATAGGATCACGGTGGCTTCCATATCCAGATCAAATAGATCTATCAACAAAATCCAAAACCACATGGCTTTTCCACTAGCAGAACATGCTGCAATATATTCTTCTTATGTTATGCTAGGAGAAATACTGGATTTCTTCCTACTCTGTCATGAGGTCATGGATGAACCCAGAGTGAAACAAAATCCTAAAGTTCTCTTTCTATTAGAAACACTTCCATCTCAATCTAAATCAGTATATCCATACAATCTGAATTCATGATCTTTAGTATAACACAGACCAAAGTCCAACGTACCCTTAAGGTATATCATCACATGTTTTGCGGAAACAAGGTGAACACGTTTGGGCTCTACTAGATACTAACTCAAGGTGTTCACAACAAAACATATATCTGGCCTGGTATTCATTAGATACATCGACGAACCAATAATTTGTCTGTACATAGTAGCATCGACCAATTCTGACGAGGTATCTACCAGAAGCTTCAACTTTGTTTCCATGGGTGTGTACATGGATTTACATTCCAACATGTTAAACCTCTTCATTATTTCAATTGCATACTCCCCTTGGTTAAGGAATATATTCTACGGGCTCTGTCAAACTTCAAGACCTTAGAGATAATGCATTAGGTATTTCATCAAACTCTGTAATGAGCTTCTTCTGCAATCTGTGATGAGATTTTCTTCATCTTGTTAAGAATGCATCATCTATATATAGTAGAAAAAATATAATTGGCTCATCATTCATAACCTTGAGGTAAAGGTTAGAATCAACTTTACTCTTGGTAAAGCCCAAGCTCGTCAGGAAACTGTCAATTCTACCATATCAAGCTCTAGGAGCTTGCTTCTTTTGCAGACATGAGTCTTTCTATCTTAAACTTCAAAACAAATTTTTGACATTACATTGTACCAATCTGGTACACTTGCTCAGCTGCAACTCAATCTGCACAATCATGTGCTAGCTCTATGTGTTCTTTGCAAAGCACTATTTGTCTCACTGTCTGAGAGTATGTCCTCTCCTCTTTCTGCAACTGTTCCTTCTGGAACTGAGACTTTGCCCCTGTAGCTTCTCTAAGGCTAAGAATGATTGCTTCATTCTCACTGTGGCTGCTGAAATATGAAAGTAACTCCTCTACTTCATTACGACAACAACTTCATCTGAAACTGAGAGTGGCTCAATAACTGATATTGTAGGCATCTCTTCTTCTTTCATGGAGGTAATTCCATTTTTTATCGTAGTCATGTCTCCATGATCCAACTATTGTAATGCACCAACTGCCACTCAATTTTAAATATGGGGATTGATCCCCCTGCATCTCATACTATATATGAATCATGGTTGTTCTGGTTGTCTTCATAAATACTAGAACTATTTCTTCAATTATTGGAGTAAGTGTCTCGTCATAGTCTTCTCCCTCTTGCTGGCAGAATCCTCTGGACACACATAAGGCTTTGTACATCTGCAACATGTTTGATCTGTTTAAATCAATCTTGGAAGTCAATACTGACTTCTCTTCTAGTCTCACGGAAGAATCCATATCCTAGTATTTATGACTGGCTTCCTTCTCTGTCACTGAAACAAGGGAATCTTCCCAAGATATTTCATATCTCCTATAAGTTTCTAAAGATACTATCCAATCTTCTCATGACATCTGTCTCCTAGTCTTGGAAGTTGTCTCTTCATATGATCCTTTATGAGATCAGGCTTACTCTCGATTTCTTCTAAGTATACAAGGACTTCATCATCTCTTATGGGGTATACTTGGTGTTGAATACCAAGTCTAAATATGAAAGGTTGAGTCAGACTTCAAGTGAGTTATGCTTCCCGTCAAGGTGGTTTCATTATCTTTTGAACAAGTCTATTGTGAGTTATTTTTCTAATGTTTAATCATCTTTGGAGCATTTTTCTCCTTACAATCAATCTCCATATGATATACTTTGGATCTCAAAGGATAGCTTCTTCTTCATTTTATTTGGTACATGAATGTATATGGTCATGTACATAGTCTGCTTCATATCTCATCTAATATGTTTCCTTCTACAACCTTCACTATAGCTTCCTAAGGGTTATTACTCGTGACCTGAAACAAGGTCAACAACACAACAAGAAAGAACAATACTCTTTTGATAATAGTAATAAAACAATAACATAAACAATCGTCACAATAGCTCCTTTAGAGCTATCACTTGTGACCTATCTGAAACAAAGATCAAAAGTAATAAATACAATACAAAATGAGGTCAACACTCTTCTAGTGTTGTGAGAAAACATTCCTCCATGGTAACCTGGAACCAACACAACAAGTTTCTCCTAGAGGAGATGTTAGTTGTATCTGGTAAATGATTACATAAAGCATTTATCTCAATATGCTCACATGCTACCAAGCATAATACTTTTCAAAGACTGCTACCTCAACTATAATGTTTACTTGTAATGGGGTAGTTATCAACTTTGTCATGTGCAACTTTGAATCTTATCAACTTAATTAATCAAACCTGGAACCTGGAGTCTTGTCCTCAAGAATGAGTGTGTTGCTTTTCTTCTAAGTCTCCTTCACTCAATATGACAAGAGTTTTCTTCAACATGTCTTCTATACTAATACAATATGCTATCTTGACAGAAAGTTGGCTTATAGAATAAACTCTATGATCTCAAATTTAATCCATCTAATACCTTGACTTTAATTTTGACCAAAGGTTAGTATGATGGTCATAGCTTCAACATGCAACCTAGAACAAAATAATGTCATAACAAATAGATGTATATCAGAATAATCAAACCTGGGTTACATTATTCCTCTGAATGTGTTTGATATTGAGATCCTTCTGGATCTATGGAAAGAGATCCCTTCTACTGCAAATACCCTTTAAAGATTAACAGTTTAAATATATGTGAATACATACCTCTGATAGTATTTGCAGGTAGTGGCACCATCTGGTAATAACAATAATAATTACCAACTCTTAAAAACTTTAAGGGTGACTGCAAATGGTACTGCAATTGATACTTCAACTGATACTGCAACTGCAATTGATACTGCAACTGATTTTGAAACTGCAGCTGCAACTTAGGGTTTTATGAGGAAACCCTAATTTTTCAAACTTCAAATTTTGAAATTCTGATACAAAGGCTAGATGCGTTGAGTTGAGGCGAGTAAGCTGGTGCAGTCACATTTATGAAAATCCAAATTTTACCCCTTGAAACTGATCTTGCGGAAATCTGGACTGGTACTTCTAGTATTGGTTCTAGTTTCCTGGTACTTCTGGTTTTCTGCTTTTCTGGTACTTATGCTTTTCTGGTACCAATGAAAACTAGGGTTTCACCTTCCGGGAGTTCTTCCCACTGAAAAAGTGCACTCAAGTTGCCAAAGAGTTCCCTAGGCTAGGGCACACTTTTCTAGATGATTTTTAGGCTAATAGTCCTCTTCAACAAAAATCCCTAATTTTCTTGTACGACAACAGTGACATTTTTTCTTTATCCAGTGAAAGATGCTCTCTTCAGCTTATCTCTGATACCATGTTAAGTTTTGAGATATTATTAGATTTATTTTCAATTTACTAGATAACCATAGCATAGATAGGATCATTGAGAGAAACACAATCACAAGATACACAACATTTATCCTGGGAAACCCTCATGGGGAAGAAAACCCAGCAAAAACTTCCTTAATATAGATAGCCAATACAATGCCAAGATAATAAACCAAACACTGGAGAATATCCCCCACTGAGCAATGCGCCTCTCTCTTCCTTTTTCTCCCAACTGCAACTACCAAACTTGCGCACCGAGTGAGCAAATGAATGAGTCATTAAATGAGGCATTGACTTCCTTTATTTATACAAACTGGTAGGTGTTGGAAAGGTGTCTCTTCACTAGGCAGGGCCGACTTGTCTTCTTAGTGGTTAAAGCCACTTTAATTATCCTGGGGGCCGACTTCTCAATTTGCATAATATATTTAGGGTTTTACCAATCTGCAAAAGGGGATTTGGTCAACTACACTGCCCGACATGATCTATCCGCAAAAGGGGATTGATCTATGCAATAATGACTCAATAATAAATAGAATATTGTTTGCAGTTACAATAATTCAACACTTCTGACATGCATTTTCCATATTAAAATTTCCATCATTTCTTCTCCTTGGGTATGAGGAATCATGTCCCTCAACATCTTTCACCTTCTGCTCCAACCACCTTTCCTTATGCCCACCTACAAGTCAACCTCAAAATCCTAAAAATAAGTGTCACATGTTGCCTCATTCTATGTTGACTTGGTACCACACCATTGATGAAGTGTCATTGTGTCCTTAACCCAAAAATGAAGGGGCCAACAATGGTGATGTTTATACCCCCCTAAGACCAATAAGGTCAATCAAACATATACAGGGAGT
>ML803043.1:0-57581 GCA_009831015.1 Picea engelmannii
AAATTGCCTCACCTCACCAAGACACTCGTGAATAGATGCATCACCACAAGAATATTTTTCGTGACCTTCTATGTTGCCACCTACGATGCACCTTAGATGTGCCTCCAACGACAGACTTGTTGTCTCTTCATTTCCACAGAATCAGCCTCTTAATCTCCACTGACTTCACATATTTCAGTTATGCCTCACACATGCCTCCACAGACTTACATTTCCATACTTATCCAGAATATTCCCAAGATAAAATTCGCCCAACTATGTCCATCAAACCCTCTTCCTCAAGGAAACATGATTCCTCCTAAAGTGGAGCGACTTGGATCCTTGAGGGAGCTCCTCCTCTTCGTTACCTCAGAATCACAAAGCTCCTTGTCTCCAAGTTCTTGTCAAACTTCTTGTCTCTTTTGGTTGTGCATCCCTTGATTTTATATGGACTCCAATGGTCACTTGTTGAAACATTGTGTCTCTTTGGTGTGTCATGCCCCTTCATGAATCGTCACACTCAACCGACCATCGTGCCCATCCATGGACCCATGGCACCCATCTAAGCCTTGTGCGCTCATCAACCATTGTTTTCTTGGACCATCATGCCCCATCCTTGGGCATGCACCCCTTGCCTTATGTGCTCTTAATATCAATCGGCGTGACTCCTCATGGGAGTGTTAATGGGTTCGTCCAACCTCTCTAACATGCCCATGTTGCATAGGGCAGATGAGTACACTCCTTGGGCATGCTCCCAAGTTACCCCACCCTTTCCTAAACACAACACAATTCTCTGTCAATCATTTTAAGGAAAGTAAGGTATGTTCCCCCTTGATTTTTCACGTCACCATCATGCACCCAAGATGCTCCTTCCCACACCCAAACATCTTCAATCGCCCAACAAATCGCTTATTTCCTTGTGCTCTTTGTCTGTTTGTCATTGGATCTTTCTGAGGAGTGTGCACGCTCAGTGGGTGTCACGGGAGACGTTACATCCTCCCTCACTCCAAGTTGTTTTCGTCCCCGACAAAATCTATTGATTTCCATGGCATATCTTCCCCATCTTCAGATCTCGTCGTTACTCAAAGACTGTTGCACACTTCACTTCAAAATTTCACCTAAGTGTTGAACTCTTGTGATCTTATTGTTAAAACCATACGTTAGCCAATTATGCCATGTCTATGCACACTGACTTTTGTCAGGAAATGAAAAAAAATTCCATAATAAACCTAGCAGAAGAGAGGAAGAATTTAATCAAGAACATAAGAGACAAAGCAATCACACATTACACAGAGATTTTACCCTGGAAACCCAAACCGGGAAAACCAACATTCCTTGAGCGTTCTTCTCACTTGTTGTCTTATTCAATCTGAATAAAAGGTTACATGTCTAACCTTGGTCCACACCTAAGACACAATCGACATCATACCCTCTTGCTTATGCAAGAACAACCCTATATCCAATTTGGATTACACCTGCATGACAGAAACCTATAAATTGCAAACTCTTGGTGATTAGCCATTCATCATCTAAAGATTCAAGATTATCCTTTACAGACTTACAAAAAGGCCTCTTTATAGGCTTTATAGCAGGAAAAACCATAAAGAAATGGCACCCAAAAACAGTTACATATCCATGCAGATCATTGGATACAAATCTCGTGAATCTCAAGATTTTGTTATAGTCGACTACCAATCAGCCTTCATTTGGTATTCAGTCAGTCGCCACATGCTTTCCTATCCACCTCTTTTTGGTTGACTTCTTTGAATTTCTTTCGATGTCTTTACCATGTCAAACTGCCTCGACCTTTGACCTCAAATTTACCTGATCGACTAACCGTGACCTTCGACTTGTTGTCGATCCACCTCGAATTTGACCATCTGTCAATCCACCTCAACTAGACTTTCACTGCAAATAATATAACAACCCAACATTCTCTCTCTTTGTTGTCTTATTTGTTGAAACCATGACATTCTTGAACTTTCATTCACATACCCAGGGAAACAATGCCCATTGCCTCTCTACACCAAGAGAACTTCAAAACACTCACAGACTTGGTCAATGAGTTTCCTATGTTTTCCATTGGGTCTACTTTCTCCAGCAGCACCTTGTTACTTTCCACCATGTATCTCATGAAATGGTATTGTACATCAATGTGCTTAGTCTTCGAATGATAAGAAAGGTTCTTTGCTAGAAATATTGTTCTTTGACTTTCGCAACTTATCTTCATAGCTCTCTTCTCAAACCCAATTCCTAAACACATCCTTTGCATCCACACTACTTCTTTGCTTCCATGAGTGGTTTCCATGTATTCAGCTTCTGTTGTGGACAAGGATGCAACATCATGTCGCTTAAACATCCATCTTATTTCTCCACCTAACATCTTGAATACATATCCTCTAGTCAACCTATGTCGATCCAGATCTCCAGCCCAGTTGGCATCGACAAAGCCATGTACATTTAATTCACTGTCACCTCCAAGTTTTCCTTGGTAGCATATAGCATAATCCTTTATGCCACACAAATGCCTGAATACTCTCTTGATAGTTATGTAGTGCTCCTTTTTAGGTGTCAACACTCCCACTGCATGGGAAATTGCTGGTCGAGTGCATACCATCGCATACATTAAACTACCAATAATACTTGCATAGGGAACACGTTCCATGTCCTCTATTTATTCTTGTGTCTTTGGAAACTATTCAGCAGTTAGCCTTGCTCCCATAGGAATTGGCACCTTCACCAGTTTGCAATTCTGGATGTTGAAATGTTTCAAAGCTATTTCAATGTACTTCATCTAATTCAACTAGATCTTTCTCGTGGCTCGATCTCTTTTAATCTCCATTTCTGGAATGAAGTTAGTTGCACCAAGATCCTTCATGTCGAACTTGGAGGATAGTTGATTCTTCACTTCCTTTATTACGTCCATGTTGTTTCCAATCAGCAACATGTCATCGACATACAAAGCTACATATATGAAACTCCTACCTTCTTCCTTAGAATATATGGAGTGATCATCTTTTCTTCTCACAAATCCCAAAATAAGGATGTATGTTTTGAAATTTTGGTACCACATCCTTGGTGA
Organism: Picea engelmannii; assembly: GCA_009831015.1. Lineage (NCBI taxonomy): Eukaryota > Viridiplantae > Streptophyta > Pinopsida > Pinales > Pinaceae > Picea > Picea engelmannii. Next base: position 3,061 of record ML803043.1, read on the forward strand.
TTTCTTTAGACCATAAAGGGATCTTTTCACTTTACACACCAACTCTTTCTTTCCCTTTACTAAAAATACTTCACGTTGTTTCATGTAGATTTCATCTTTCATCCTGTTCCAGGTCCCCATGTAGGAATGTTGTCTTCACATCCATCTATTTTATTTCCATATCAAATGTTGCAACCAGAGACATTAGTACTCTAATGAAAGTTAATTTTTCAACAGGGGAAAAAATCTCACTGAAGTTAACTCCCTTGACTTGGGAATATCCTTTTGCTACCAGTCAAGCTTTAAAATTATCGACTTGTCCTGCGACATTCATCTTCTTCTTGAACACCCATTTTATTCCGACAAGATTTCTTCCACTAGGTAACTTAACTAGGTCCCATGTCTCATTCTTGTGCAAGGATTCCATCTCTTCGACTATGGCGTCCTTCCAAAATTTACCCTCTGTCGAGTCCACTGCCTCACCGACTGAATTGGGCTCATCGTCGATGGAATCTAACACGAATGTGGAATAGAAGTCGAGAATACTATACCGTTCTACTAGTTTTCTTACTCTTTCTGACCTCCTTACAACTTGAGTCAGTTGTTCCACCTCTTCCTCTGATTTAGTTTACTCATTTGAATCATCTTCTGTGTTCCTCAGTTCAAACTGCACTGTCTCTAGATTATTCTCAATCTGAACAACTTCTTCAAGCTCAGACTTACCTCCAACTTCTTTGAAGACCACATCTTGACTGTACACTATTTCCCTTGATGCAAGATCCCAAATCTTATATCCTTTCATTCCTTTTTTTTATCCAATGAAAACACATTTGACTGCCTTCTTGTCCATCTTTCTCCTCTTTTCCTCAGGAACATGCACAAATTAATCATAGCCAAATATTTTGAGATGTGAAACTGAAGGCTTCTTACCAGACCTTACCTCATTTGGAATCATGTCGACTAGCACTAACAAAGGAGACATATTCACCAGATATATTGTAGTGTCGACAGCCTCCACCCATAATTCTTGTACGATCCCAGCACCACTGAGCATGCTCCTTGCCTTGTCCATCAATGTTCTATTCATTCTCTTGACAACTCCATTTTGTTGTGGGGTATATGGTGTGGTAGTTTGGTGTGCTATGCCACAGTTCTTGTAGAACTGATCAAATTATTTTCCAGAGAATTCACCATCATTGTCATTTCTCAACACTTTAATCTTCTTATCTGTCTAGTTTTCTACAAGATATTTAACTCTATGAATTTATCGAAAACCTTTGATTTATTCCTCAAGAAATATATCCATGTCTTCCTGGAAAAATCATCTATGAAGGAGACATAATACATGGATCCACCAAGTGAAGGCATTGTAACAAGACCAAACACATCATTATGCACCAATTCTAGAATCCCATTTTCCCTTGTCGCTCCAGATGGGAACCTCACCCGAATTTTTTTTCCATATATGCAATGTTCACAAAAGTTGACTTCTAAACCAAATTTATGAAAACTTTCGACAATACCTTTGTTGTGCATAGCTCAAAGTCCTTTTTCTCCAATGTGTCCCATCCTCTCGTTCCATAGCATGGTCAGGTCAACTTTATAATGTATTTTCGAGTCGATTTGTACCGACTCAGCCTGAGTCGAGTCGAGTTGAGTCGACATCAAGTTGAGTCGATTCGACTTCAGGAGAAACGATGTTGTTTCATCCAATTGATTTGACATTCCCTGGCAACTTGTATAGGGTTCCAATCCGAAATCCTTTCATTAAGACCATCGCACCTCTGACCATCTTGCACAAATCCTTTTGAAATAGAGTGTACACTCCAGCATCACTCATCTTGCTAATAGATATTAGGTTTCTTTCCAAACCCGGAATATGTAGCACACCTAGAAGGGTTATTTTCCTCCCATCTTGCAATATCAGTTGAACTCTTCCTTATCCGACAATTTTGGTTGTCGATTCATCCCCCAAGAACACATCAGCTCCATAATATCATTCATACTCACAGAACCATTCTCTATGTGGTGTCATATGATATGATTCTCTTGAGTCGATCAACCAAACATCTTGATCTGAATGTGTTTTGATCGATGCCAGGTACACATCACCTCCCTTATTTGGAGTCATCTTTCTCTCATTCAAATTCTTCTCGTCGGATCTTGTACCGACTTCCATCACCCTCGACTTGCAGTCCTTTTTGTAATGCCCAGATTTACTGCATTTACAGCATCTTCTTGGCGACTGAATAGAGGATTTAGATCTACCCTTCAACTTATAATTTATACCGAAGAATTTACCTTTATCTCTTTCAACTGGTCGACCTCTCACCATTAAAGCATCTTCGATCAATCCTTCCATGTTCTTTCTTCTCATTTCTTCTGACATTAGAGAACTAATCATGTCTTATAGCACTAGTGTGGTTGTATTACTCCCTATATCCATGACTAAGCTATATCAGGAGTCTGGAAAAGAACATAATAGGATAATACACTTCTCCTCCTCGGTGATTTAAATATCCACGAAAGATAATTGGCTTAAAATGGTATTGAATGCATTTAAATGCTTGATCACTGAACTTCCATCAATCAATCTCAGAAGATACAATTTATTTATGAGAAACATCTTATTTACCAGATATTTCGACTAGTATAAGCTTCCCCAACTTGTCCCACCATTTCTTGAGTGAATCTTCACCTAAGACATTCGAGAGTATTGAATCTGCAAGACAAAGTCAAATCGTACTTCTTTCTCTTCTTTCAAGTTTCTCCTGTTCTTTCATCGACATTCCGGTCGGTTGGGTACCTGGATAGATCATTTTCCATTGTTCTCGATATACAAGAAGATCTTCCATTTTAATATTCCAAAGCTAAAAATTATGGCCATTGAATTTTTCTATCTCTATTCTTGAACTGATCACCATTATTTACCACAATATTTAACACAATTTATGACTTACAACTCTTACTATACCTAGGGTTTAGCTCTCAGATTCAAGATTGACAAATCAAGATCCGATACACATGTCAAAGTTTATCATAGATCTGATACCACATGCCAGGAAATGAAACACACTTTCACACTGTTGACGCTTAAAATCACAACGATGAATATTGCTCGCAAATGATTGCCAAGCTCTATTATTTATTTATAATAATAATAATTAACTAGTAGGTGGGACCCCCTTGTAGAATAGTGGCGCTATGATGGATGTGTTGCACTCATATTTTGGCTTGTTGTTATAATGATGCCAGCATAGTCTTCTACAGTTGATGATTCAAGGCATGGTTTTATTCGTCATGGCAACATAAGATAGTTGGTTGAATGTGTTATTGCTAGATGGTTTTGATGGTCACTTGCAACTTATGGAAATACTATGGATAAAAGGATTATTATTTATAGGTGTTATGTTTATGCATTAAACATTGATTAATTATTTTATATATGATCTTATGCAAAAGGATGATATGGGAGCTTGAAAAAAAAGGAAAAAATTATGAACAAGCCCTAAGGTTATATGTGGTGACAAAAGAAGGTTTATAAACCTTGCTTGTATAATTATGCGCTTTGATTAAAAGATTATGTGTGAGGCATATATGGTAACGTTATATAATACGATTGTTGTTAAAGTTTTCATATGATTTGGGGTGGCGCACTATGCAATGGATATAGAAATGGATATTTGTTTGAATTAATGGTTGATGTTATGATGTATGGGTTGGCTTGTACATTGAATTGAATAGGTCTGGGGAAGGAAGCGATGTGCATTTACTGCACATCACTCAAACAACCCTCGAGCCCATCACCCTAGCCATAGTTGAATTTGTTTTTTTGGCTCTGGTGGTTGTGGAAGGAAAATACAGTCCAACTCTTCCCTCAAGAGAGCTTTCCAGATATGGTTCCTTTATTTTCCATCCATGATGGTCCCTATGTGTTATGAATCAATTTGTTGGCTCAGAATTGCATGAGGTCTCTGTTTTTCTTAAGTTTTGATTGTGTATCAGTGTTGTGCTTATGGGTTCTTCTATGAATACTCTAGACTGTTGGCATTTTAAAGAAAAGGAATGGATTTTATTTTTGTGTGTATCCTGTGCATTGGTTTATTGGTTTAAAACATGTCGGTTATCTTAGGGTTTTACTCTGGTTCTCTGTGGAAAATTATGATAATGGTGTAACAAGATCTGATATTTGGTGTGTGGGTTTTACAACTAGTCTTTGTGTTGAATTATTGTCACTCATTTTCCTCTTGGTGGTTGGTATGTTTCGGTTGCAATGCAAACTGCTAACTATTGGAGTGTTCTTGCTTCATTCTGGCTGAACCTCGAGCTATCGTTTGTCATGGAATTGCCTTCACTATTACTGTTGTTGAAAGTGTTTCACAATTAGGTCTTGGGCATCACCTAGAATTTTAAATGGAAGTTCGTTTATGATTGGGTTGGTCACGGTTGTGTTCGGGCATTCTCTTCACAGTATTTTGAGTATCTGCTTCCTCTCGTCTTCGTTGGAGCGGCTAACTATTATGCTTTGTTAAGCCTTACAGTCAAGTTTTTGGGTTAAAGGTTATTCATTTGTGGTGGTTTTAAAAGGGAGGATGATCTATCTCTGAATTCAAAGATCATCTCTTGATCGAGCCATTTGTTGTTACCTCTCTGTGATAAAAAAAAAAATTAAAAAAGGGGCCACGGATTATCTGCATCCCCGAGGACTTTCCATTTGGTCAAGTTATTTGTTCTTACTTCCCTTTTTGTGTTAAACCCTAACACGATCTTGGTCTTGTCAAATATTAAAGACACATGTGTGTGTTCGGCTATGTTCTCCTCGGTCACGACTTGGTTCTTTTCTCCTCAAGCACTATTTGGATCTGTCTTTTGTTTAGAATTTCTTCTAAAGAAATTTTGTACATGAATCTCATGTTCAGAGTTGCATGTTATTAAATAAATGTTGCTTTCGAATCAGGACTTGGGTTGATTATATATAAAAACTCCTGTGTGTGATTGAATTGAGGCTTGATTATGAGTTTTAATGCAAATAAATTATGTCAAACAGTGTTGGAAAGTCGACGGTTGGAGGTTAATATTGGGCATGTTCTTATTTGAGTTTAAGAAATAAATAATTGGATGTGGATGGTTGGAATCACTGTGTATATTTCTATTTTGTTTTAAAAGGAAAAGGGGTTAGCATTGGAACATGAAGGACTGTGGCTCGAAGGGTTATAATTATGGAATTGGCAATGATATTATTATGTTGTTGCATAGATATTGTATAGATGCAAAGACTGCTATAATTGAAGTATTATGGGCATATGAGTTGTCTTTTATTTGAATTCAGCAAGCATTTTGTCTATAAATAGGGGACAGTTAAATGATTTTGGTTTTAAAGTCGATGCTTATTGGATTGTGGGTCTGAACAGAGTTATGGTTGTTGTTTCATTTAATTTATTTTTTTCTGAACAATATCCGTATTATTCCCTCTCATACTATCACTTTTTCACTCATTATACCCCCCTCATGATCCCAACTTCATTTTTACACTCCATGTTCTATCAAATAAATTAAAAACTATGTATGGAAATGGCAAAAGATATGACACACAAATAGGTGGCAGCTGATATATTTTGGTATTGATTGCACAATTAGTTATTTAATGAATTGTTGAGAAGTACTCGTGTTTTATTCCATCTCATGCTACAACGTTTCTACTCATTACAAACCTTCCAAATGTCCCATGAACCCTTTTTCACCCCCTGCTCGCTTGGCAATTATTAAATAATTTATTATGGATTGAATTGCATGGGTCTTATGTCAATTTCTGAGCCAAACTTTGTTTCATATAAACATAATGTCATGTATGGTCTGTTAAGGGATAATTACTAATGAATTGTTTCATACAGGATTAGTTTCTTCAGCAGAGGCAGTCATAGCATAAACAATAGAGGAAGAGGTAGTTGGAACGGAGGGCCTAGAAGGCCTAGATTCTCAATTCATTTTGATGTTGATCCCCAGGAGTTGAACCATTTGTTTCAAGTTGGTTTCTTCAATTGGATTGGGCAAGGGATAGTTCAACCCCAACCAAAGAGACCTCCCTTCCAGCCTCAAAATATATCCGGTATTCATGTGCCTCCTCATGTATCCATGCAACTAGAAGTTCCTGAAAATGATGGATGGCAGGAGATTGTCAATCCAACAGTCTCCCACCATCGTGGTTGGCCCAACTTGCCATTACCTCCTTCTCCACCACCTGTAAATCCTAATGTTCAAATTTACCTTCTACATTCACATGTACAGTCCTCTCATGCTAGAAAATGGCTTAAAACCGATGTTCCCCATGTACAAGACAAGGGTAAAGCTATTACCTCCCCTTCATCTCCTTCAAATGACTCATCAAAATTAGTGTCCTCTCGTAAGCATATGAAGGATGATTGCTCCCATGTTATTAGTGAGATTAAGCCTCAAGGTTCGAATCAACGTAAGGCTAATTCTAGGAAGTCCAAAGGGGACAGCAGTGATAGAAGAAGGATTGCCTCTCAAAGTAGAAAATATGGATTTTAATTTATGTGTTTATGATTGAGTTGTTGAAGACAATGGTCTGTAGAAATTTTTGGACAGCAAGCTATTTTTTGGGATAATGTGGTTATTTACATGTTTTGGATATGATTTGAATTATTTATGATATTTAATATTCAAATTTTGGAAATATTTATGGGAGCTACAAGGAGGCATTTGTTTAAATGATTATCTAATTTTGTTTATTTTTTTGCAAAGAATAAAAGAAGGGAGTCATAAGGGGTCCCACCAACTTAATTATTATTTAATAAAGACCCTTAACTATTATTATTATTACTACTTCCCCTAAACTAAAACTAGTTAAGCTTAATTAACTTAACTAAAGAAAGTAGTTGAACTACCTTCAACTTATTTGGAATGCATAAAATCCAAATGAGAAGGAAGAACAAGAGGAGAATAGAAGGAGAAATAAATATTAAGGTTTTCTCTTTTGTTTTCATGAGATAGTTTCATTTTTCATTCATTATTGAGTTCATTAAAGGCCTAATTCTCTTTTTGGAAGTAGGTTCCTATTGTAGATAGGAAGGTTCAAAGTTGAACCATATCATTTAGATGATTGTTTCATAGGTGTTGATCTATCTTTGATAGTGTGTTTATACTTGTCTATTTATGGATTAAATTTCATAACTGATAAAGGATATTGGGAATATTCAAATTGGAAGCAGTATGTGGTAAGCTAATTCAAACTTTAAATTTCATTTTTTACTTCTTGTCAGAGTCCTTTTGTATGGTTTTTCATCGGGGATATCTAAATTAGACTTTGGTCCATGCCCTCACAGGGATTTTGTAAAGAGAAAGATACTTTGATTTCTTGGAATGAAATAAATTGATTGTTATTCTGTCTCATTTGCATGTATTTGTGACTTGGTTACTTTTTCTTTTGATCTCCACATTTATTTTCTGTAATCTATATATTTTTCATAAAATTACATAAACATTTTATGTTATTTTGCAACATTATTTTCATAAAAAATCAGCCTAAACACTTGTAATTAATACTTGTGGATTGGGAAAATATTTTTGAGGCTATAAAACATAGGGTGATATTCCCAACTATCTTGTCTTAGCCAAGATAAATTTGAAAATGCTTGAGTAAGATAATTCATATCTTTGCCTCAACACACACTAAAACTAGCATAAGAGAGGAAGAATTTAATCAAGAATGTAAATGAAAAAGCAATCACACAATAAACATATATTTAACCTTGGAAACCCAAACCGAGAAAACTAGCATTCCTTGAGCATTATGCTCTCTTGATGTCTTATTCAATCTGAATAAAAGGTTACATGTCTAACCTTGGTCCACACCTAAGACACAATCGACATGATACCTTCTTTCTTATGCAAGATCAACCCTACAGCCAATTCGGCTTACATCTACATGACCAACTATAAATTACATACTCTTAGCTATTAGCCATTCATCATCTAAAGGTTCAATATTAGACTTTGCGGCCTTACAACACACCTCTTTATAGGCTTTACAGCAGGAAAAACCCTAAATAAATGGAGCCCAAAAATGGTTACAGATCCATGCATATCATTGGCTACAAATCCCGTGAATCTTAGGATTCTGTTACAGTCGACTACAAAGTCGTATTACCCATCGACTACCAGTTGGTCTTCATTCATTCTTAAGTCGGTCACCACACACCCGCATGTCGACCTCTTTTCGGTTGACCTCTTTGACTTGTTTTCAATGCCTTTACCACGTTGAACCACCTCAACCTTCGACTTTGAATTTACCTGGCCGACTAACCTCGACCTTCAACTTGTTGTCGATCCACTTCGACTTCGACTCTCTGTCGATCCAGCTCGACTAGGATTTCACTGCAAAGAATATAACAACCCAACAATGTCCCTGTAATGTCCCTAATTTGAAACCCTTTGTAATTGTACATATAGGCTAGTGAGTCGTCGGTATCAATTATTAACGTAAATGTACATATAGGTTGGTGAGTCGTTGGCACCAAATTGGGGTTTTGTGTGCACCTGAGTAGTGCACGAGAATTATTACCAAAGAAAGGGTACACACATTTCATAGTGATGTGCACACTTGAGTAAGTGTGTGGGGATTACCTGGAAGTGTGCATCAAACTAAGTTATATATATATGTATGTATGTATGTATTTGTATTTTAGGTTGGAGAGCCTGTGTGGTTATGAGGCTGGTGATTTGGGATGCAAATAGGCTAGTATGCATATCCATGTAAAAGTAATCACACTCAAGTTTTTAATATTATCACATCAATGTGTGCAGACATATCACATGAAAAGAGACGGAGGGATAACTCCACCGGAAAAGAGAAAGGGGGGGGACTTAAGTCCTAGGGAATATTTTATTAATATTTCCAGCAAAATCTAGTTCTAAAGGTGACAAGTATCCAATTTAAGGCATGCAATATATATTTCTACCCTTATTTTATTTCGGGGAGGAGAAATCATTCTAGGTTATTTCATTCATTTTTTCTTGGGTGCAGAAAGGGGACAAACCATCTGAGAAAGGAAAACCATCACCTTATCTGCAAATAAAATATTGTAAGGGGTTTTTTTGTATTGTAACGAGAGAGTATTTGTTGTCAAAGAGGTGAGTTTTCAGGCTCGTGAGCAGTCTCTCTAGGTGAGAGATTGTTTTTTGAAGAGGTGGGTTGTCGGGCCCATGAACATTCTCTCTAGGTGAGATTTTTGTTGGTAATTGTTCCCTAGTGCGTTTGGGGTTGGTTGCAGGGCTCTGAGACTTCTTGTCTGGTCTATTATTGGAACCCTGGAAGGGAAGTGGGGAAGTCGAGGGACTATTGAGCATAGAAGGGGCACACTTCCTTGGGTGTAACAGGCATGTTGGGAATGAGATATTGTAGGATTCTTGCGGCAGTGGCACCTTGGACTAAAAAATTATGTTAATTATCATACCTTATCTTAGCATTAGGAACTTTTTTTCCCCAGTGGAGTTAAGCCTCAGCTCAGGGGTGACCTATTGTTAAAAGTATATGAGCAACGAATTTTATGTCTTGGAGGAACATCTAAGTTATGTGAGCAGTTGGTGACTTTTCATAAAATATAAGTAGCTTTCTCTATTTGTCTCCTTTACGGTGTGCTAAATTATATGTTTTTAATATGGGTTAAATTATTGTATGTTGTTGCATATAATTAATTGTTGTTATTCTATATTATGTTGCTTGCACATGTATGTGTGGTGTTGATAGTCAGTATTTGCATTTGTGCAAGAGTATGACAGTTGTTGTTAGTTTTCATGTAATTTAACCTTATGATATTGGTCATGAGCCACTGAGGAGAGGTTAAAATGGTCGTGCACACAGGGAAATACTTTGTGTGCACCAAAGGCTAGATTTAATTGTGCGCATAGGGAAGCAGTCCGCACACACAAAGAAACAGAATTGGCGTGTGATGGAAAAATGGTTGTGTGCGTAGTAGGTATCACATGTTCAAAGTGGATTACATGGATAGTAGTGTTGTGTGCTCAGATTTCTTTTGCACATAGTTGTTTCAAGTTACTTCCATTGTTTTAAGTTGCGTAAAAAGAGGAAAGTTTGTGTGGTGCAACTTGGCTTAGGGCTAAGCACATTACTTCAAGTATTACTGCGCAGACTAATGTTATAGAGTAGAATATATGCACTGGATTTTGGAGTAGCATTACTCAGTAGTAGGTTGTTTAATGTTACAAATTGGTATCAGAGCAGTTTGATGGGTAACAAGGATGTTACAATTGTGGTATCAGAGAAGTTTGATAGGTAACACGAATGTTACAATTATGGTATCATAGAAGCTTGATAAGTAATGAGAATGTTACAGTTTTGGTATCAAATCAGTTTGATAGGTAATGGGGATGCTACATTATGATATCATAGCTACGGTTTCAACATTGAGCTTGCATTGGCCGAGTTTTTATTAAAGGAAAAAAATGGACTGATAAGTGGTCGAATTTGGAATTATCGTGCAGCCATGGTGAGCATAAAATAAGAGTGTGCAAGTGTGCACACTAAATTTTGGATATTGCAGGCTGTGATGCTGGAAATGCGTAGTAAACAATGGTGCATGGGTGTGTGCACTAAAGATTGGGGCCACGTGGAGCAAAATTTGTGGTGCAGGAACAATATTGATACATGGTGTATATGTCAAATATTGACACCGCACATTGGCATGTATTGAATATCAATGCATGTATGGGCTTAAAAAGAAGGGATTCTGACAAAATGGTGTAGATTTTTAATGAATTTGTTGCATGAATTCATCTAAAAAATCTTATTTCCTGTGCATTTAATAGAATTATTAGTGATTAGAGCAAGAAAGAATCAGCGCAAAAAGTCAAAAAGAATGGAAGATGCACATAGAGCTTTTAGTCATGATGATTAATTCAGAGATCTGTATGTCGGTTTGGGTGATGATGGTACAGAATCCAAGGAAGAGAGAATTAACTTGGTAGAAACCATTAAGGGACTGCAAAAAGATGTCCAAAGCTATAAAGCTGATAATGAGAGGCTTATGAAAACCAAGGAGCAGCAAGATGATTTCAATATCAAGTTGATGAAAAGCTTGGACAAAATAGAAAAGAAAATGGATAAGGAGACTGAGAAAAGTAGGTCAAGAATTCATAGGTGTCATGATGAGAAGAGAAGAGGAATAAGAATTGTTGATAGGAATCATACTCACTCAACAAAGCATTCATTTAGGAAAGCACACAGTATCTCAAGTCCATCTCTTGTTAGAAATCATAAGAGAAGGATTGGGGTGGACGATCTACAGGGAGAAATGAATAAGATCAAGCCTCCTACCTTTGACAGTGAGAAAAAGAAGGATGAATATGTGAAGACTTGGATTTTGGGTATGAGTAAGTACTTCCAGCTACATAATTATTCTGTGCAGGTAGAAGGGAGAATTTTCATCTATCAGCTAAAAGTAAAAGCATCAATGTGGTGGGATAAATGCATGTAGGTGCAACACATTGATGAGAAGAAGGTTACTTGGAGGGAGTTCAAGAGGTAGTTTCAAAAGAAATACTTAACCAAGTGATACTATGACAAGAAAAGGAAGGAGTACTTTGAACTCAATCTTGGGAGTATGACAATAAATGAGTATGAAAGAAGATTTTTAGAGTTGCTAAAATATGTTGCATTCATCAAGGATGAACAAGTTCAAATTCATCGGTATCTAAGTGGGTTGCCATCATTTATCAATGACAAGATACAATAGGATGACCCCAATACATTGGAGGAAACTATAAGGCATGCTAAGTGTATTTATGATTAGCAAAGGGGAAGACCAACTTTCCAAAAGGTTTGGGAAGACAAGATGAAAAGCAAGGTGGAACAGAGGAAGAAGGGGGATAAGCCACCATTTTTCAGAAATACTGTGTAAGGATAGCCAACTCTTAATGAGCTTAGAATGACTGAGATAGTGGGAAAAAATCCAAGGCAACAACCTATTCAATGTTGGGGTTGTGGCAGAGATAATATGCACAAAAATTGCCCTCAAAGAGGTGAAAAAGTGAAAATTATGCACATTGTATAGTAAGTTGCAATAGTTGAAGACATGGGAAGAAATGTACCTAGGATTTATGCAGCCTTGGATAACAATCAAGTTGAGTTTCAGTCACACATGATTGAAGTGGAAGGTAATATTAATGACCAACCTATTTCTATTTTAATTGATTTAGGAGCTAGTAGTATTTATCTAGATCCTAAGATGGTGGAAAGATTCCAATTATCGAGAAATAATCTTGGAAAACATTGGTTGGTGCAGTTAGCTACAAGAGAAAAAAGGGAAAATTAATGAGATGGTCGAGGCATTTCCAATGGAAATGAATGGATTGAGCACAAAAGTTGATTTGAATATCTTACCTTTGGTCTCGTATGATTGCCTCATTGGTATGGATTGGTTGGATCAACATCATGTCGTTCTAGACTGTTACAATAAGGCATTTACTTGCTTGGATGAGGAAGGGAACTTAAGAATAGTTCAAGGCATTCCAAGGGTTGTAACTATCAGAGAAGTTTCAGCCTTGCAATTGAAGAAAAGTTACAGGAAAGGATGTCAAGTATTTGCAGAACACATGGAGGAGGTACCTAAGGATAAAGTGTCGAGTGTTGAAGATTGTGCAATACTAAAAGAGTTTAAGGATGTATTTAAAGAGATATCGGGGTTTCCACCTAAAAGAGATATTGATTTCTCTATAATTATGATGCATGGAGAAGAACAGGTATCCAAGACTCCTTATAGGATGAGTATGCCAGAGCTGAAGGAATCACAAATGCAACTTGAAGATCTTCTGAAGAAGGGGTATATACGCCCAAGTGTGTCACCTTGGGGCTCCCCATTATTGTTTGTGAAAAATAAGGATGGTATGTTGATACTTTGTATCGAATTCGGGAAATTAAAAAAAGTAACAATAAAGAACAAGTATCATTTTCTAAGGATATATGACATCTTTGATCAGTTGAAGGGCATGCACATATTTTCAAATATTGATCTTATATTTGTATATCACCAAGTGAGAATTAAAGAAGAACACATCAAAAATACTACCTTCAGAACAAGGTACAGACATTATGAGTTCATAGTGGTTCCTTTTGTGTTGTCAACTGCACCATTTGTCTTCATGTGTATGATGAATGGAGTTTTCAGAAATTACTTAGATACGATTGTCATTGTATTTTTGGATGACATATTATTTACTCAAATTATGAGGAAGAGAATGAGAAACACTTGAGGATGATGCTGCAAGTTTTGAGGGGGCATCAATTGTATGCAAAGTTGAGAAAGTTCTCATTTTACCAACGACAAATTCATTATTTGGGTCATATCATTTCCAAGGAAGGAATAGTTGTGGACCTAGAAAAGATAAAATCCATTGAGGAATGGCCGACACCAAGAAATGTCATAGAGGTGAGATCCTTTATGGGACTTGGAGGCTATCAAAGAAGGTTTATTGAAGGCTTCTCAAAGATTGTGCATCCAATTACATCCTTGCAAAAGAAGGGTGTGCGATTTGAATGGACTCTGGATTGTGTAAGGAGTTTTCAGCACTTGAAGATTAAGTTGATAAGTGCACCAATTTTGGGAATCGTTGATTCAGATGAATACTTCATTGTATGCATGGATGCATGCAAAGAAGGGATCGGTGGAGTCCTTAGTCAAAATGGGCATGTGATATCCTACGAATCAAGAAACTTAAAAGAGCATGAAATTCTCTATGCTACTCATGAATTAGAATTGGCATCCATAGTGTATGCCTTTAAGATGTGATGGAACTATCTCATGGGTAAAATATTTGAGCTGAGAACAAACCATAGTGGTATGAAGTATCTGTTTTGATATCCAAGTTTAAATGTCAAACAAAGTAGGTGGTTACAATTCCTCAGTGAGTATGACTTTGATATAAAGCATATCAGAGGAAAAGAGAACAAGGTGGGTGACACACTCAGCAAGAGGGTGCACAAGATGCATGTTACAGCCATTAGCATGTACAAATCAGATTTTTGTGCTAGAATTTTAGAATTTTCTAAATCAAATCAGCATTATGTGGACATAAGGAGACTTTATAGCAAGGTATGTAGCAGCATAATTTGGAAGGTTATGAGCTAAAATAGGATGGAATCCTCATGTATAGATGCAGATCCTATGTGCCAAATGATTAGGAGTTTAAAAGTATGATATTATTAGAGATGAATAAGGTTCATCATGCATGACACCCAAGATACCAGAAGACAATTTCTGCAGTAAAAAAAAAATACTTTTGTGCAGGTATGAAAAAGGAGGTTGTTGATTTTATTGCAAGATGTCTTGAATGTCAAAAGGTCAAGGTTGAGCACAGACATCTAATTGATTTGCTACAGCCTTTTCCCATTCTTGAGTGGAAGTGGGAATTTGTGACCATAGATTTAATTACTAAGTTTCCTAGGACTTCCACGTGGCATGATTTTATTATGGTAGTGGTGGACAAGCTTACTAACGTTTCCCATTTTATTCTAATGAAGTTAGCGCACAAGACATCCAACATTGCTAAAATATGCATGCAAGAAATTGCTACGCTGCATGGTGTACCTAATACAATTGTGTCTGACAAATATTCCAAGTTCACCTAAAAATTTTGGAAAGGTTTATTCAAAGGATTTGGAACAAATATGAAATTTATCACAACATATCACCCTGAGACAGATGGAAAAACAAAGAGAGTAAATCAGGTGATTGAAGATATTCTCAAGATGTATGTGATGGATAATCCATAAAAATGGGAAGACTACCTTCACCTAGTATATTTTTCTTACAACAATGGGTATCAATCATCTTTAAAGATTATCCCATTTGAGGCACTTTATGGTAGAAAGTGCAACATGCCAGTGAGTTGGGACAACCCAGCAAACCGCACAGTGGTTGGGCCAGATATGATCTGGGAAATGGAGGAGAAGATATTAAAGATAAGGTAGAATTTAAAGGTTTCCCAAGACAGGAAGAAAAGCTACGGAGATAAAGGCAAAACCCACGGAGATTTTAAAGTGGGTGACCATGTGTTCTTGAAATTAAAAGCCACACATAGTTCCTTGAAGTTGGGAAATTTTTCTAAGTTGGCAACGTGCTACTATGGGCCATTTGAAATCCTAGATAGGATTGGTCCTGTCGCATATATGATTGCATTTCTTGCATCCTTATGTATTCACAATTTTTTCCATGTATCATTTCTTAAAAAGTACGTACATGGTGATAATCATATTATTGATTGGAATGTGATTCAGGTGGAGCCAGAAGGCAATTTTCGAGTGTGATCGGTTTGCATATTGGATCGGAAAATCAAAAATCTCCAGAATCGAACCATGGAGTTGGTAAAGGTCCAATGGACCTGGTACGATATTGAGGATGCAACTTGGGAGTGTGAGGATGCTATGCGGCCAGAGTATCCACAAATTTTTGAAGATTTTTGAAATTTTGTCTGTACATGTGTATATAATGCACTAAGGACAATGCATAAATAAGGGGGAGGGGAATGTAATGTCCCTAATCTGAAACCCTTTGTAATTGCACATATAGGCTAGTGAGCCATTGGTATCAATTGTTAATGTAAATATTCATATAGGTTGGTGAGTCATTGGGCACCAAGTTGTGGCTTTGTGCACACCTGAGTAGTGCATAAGAATTGTTATCAAATATAGGGTGCGCACATTTCATAGTGATGTGCACACTTGAGTAAGTGCGTGAGGATTACCTAGAAGTGTGCATCGAACTGAGTTTTATATATATATATATATATATATGGATGTATATGTATTTGAGGCCGGAGAGCCTGTGTGGTTATGAGGCTGGTGAGTCGGGATGAAAATAGGCCAGTGCACCTATTCATGTAAAAGTAATCACACTCGAGTTGTTAATATTATCACATCGTTGCGTATAGACAGATCATAAGAAAATATATTGGGGGATAACTCCATCGGAAAATGGAAAAGTGGGGGGGACATAAGTCCTAGAGAATATTTTATTAATATTTTCAGAAAATGTGTAATTTATGGATATTTAATTATCCTAAGTTCCCAAGGGATGGGAATGGTTCACCAAGTGGATAAATCTAGTTCCAAAGGTGACAAGTGTCCATTTTAAGGCATGCATTATATATTGTTGGCCTTAGTGTATTCTGGGGAGGAGAACTCATTCTGGGGGATTTAGTTCATTTTTTCTCAGATGCGGAAAGGGGTCAGACCATCTGAGATATGATGGTTATTACCTTATCTATAGAGAAAATATTGTAATGGTTTTTTTGTATTGTAACCAAAGAGTATTTTTTGTCGAAGAGGTGGGTTTTCAGACCCATGAGAAGTCTCTCTAAGTGAAATATTTGTTGTTGAAGAGGCGATTTTTCAAGCCCGTAAGCATTTTCTCCAGGTGAGAGTTTTGTTGGGAATTGTTCCCTAGTATGCCAGGAATTAGTTGCAGGGATTTGAGACTTCCTATCCAGCATGTTGTTGGAACCCTAGAAGGGAAGTGGGGCAGTCGAGGGAATGTTGAGAAGAGAAGGGGCACACTTCCTTCGGTGTAATAGGCATGAGGGAAATGAGAGATTGAAGGCTTGTTGTAGTAGTTGTTACACATTACATTCTTGGTACTCGTCGAGTCAATGCTTCCAAGTAAGTTTTCGTGCCTCATCATGTTCAAGGGAAGTTTCACTTCAAACCATCCATCTACAGTATTGTCAGTTTCCATTTCCTTTGTCATTCCATACTCATTCGATTCACCATCTTACATCACTTTCTTGTGTCTGTTTCATGTCGATGATGGGGGATACACCAAGGCCCTCCTTCAACGAGTATTTTCATGTCGACTTCAACATATCATCTAGGAATTAGAATTAGAAACCAGTTAGTACCTTGACACCTACATGTCGCAATGGCAGGCCTCCTCACTTCTGACTATAGGTTCACATTATTGACCTCTAATCAAATGATTCCATGAATGTTCGACATCAACTCATTTATTCACATTCACTGGAATGTACTAGGGTACCTTGGGATTCATTGACATCATTGGTGATTTCCCTCGTAGTTGTTAACGGTTTACCTCAATGATCGATTATCAAGTGGTTTCTACCATTTTTGACATCAGATCATCTATTCACATGGTTATATTCGTACCACATCAGGATTGGGACGAAGACATTGGGTTGAGTGTTCACTATATTATCTTATTTTCCCAGGTTGTGAAGGATATCATATGAGCATGTTGATATATGTATTGTCACATAGATCCACATTGTATTGGTATGTGGTTATGGTTTATCATCTTGTAGCTCCACTGTGTATTTTTTGTGGCTACGATCATTTCATGTCATGGAGGTATGGATCCACATTGTATCTCTAGTGGCCATATCCTTAGTCAATATTTTTCATGGACCCGCGGTGTATTGGTTGGCAGTCGTGCTTTGAGATATATCGTATTATGAGCATAGGTATGTATGCCTCGGAAATGGAACATATATTAATAATGTCTAATGGTTTTTTGCAGCTTCTGTCAGGTTCTCCAACTCCACACCCTTGCATTGAAGAATTTGTAAAGTGTTTCAGCCATCAATTTCTCTTTTGGCCTCACACTTTAGGGGGCATCTGTTACACATCAAAATGCCACACTTAAGTACTTCACCCTAAGTATCGTAGGTGTCGTAAAAGTGTCATATGCACCTTGCTAAGTGTCGCATACACCTTGACACCATGAAAGAACATTTTTCACAATCCCTAGTCAATGAGGAGAAAAAATATATCATATGAAGGTCAAAATACTATGTGCACATGAATTATTTATTAATATTCATAAAAAGGAAATTAATTTAGTGTGAGAATCCACTTCACATTTAGTTTCCTAATCTCAAGGAGAGGTTGAGAATATCATGGATGGTTGAGATATTTTCTCAAACCAAAATCCTAATTTGGTGGATATTGAGAGATATGTCCTCTTTAAAATCCTTGAGAGATAGTTTTCCCTAAAATCCTTGAGAGATATTTTCTCCCTAAAAAGCTTGGAGATCCCATTTTAGTGGATCTAGTGAGTGATCTTCTCCATAGTGGTTAAGCCTCTAAATCCTATATAATGAGGGATTTCCATGGAGAAGGAGGGGAATCTTGGAGATATCAGACTTATGATTGTGGGATTCATGCAAGGGTTGGACGAGGATAGATTGGAGGAGTTGCAACTGACATCATTCATGGTCTGTAAGTTTTATTTGTTCTCATTTAATATACTTGCCCCATTTCCTTCAAGTATGTGGTTTCATGTGCTTGTATATGTTTAATTTGATATGAATAGATTAATTTTCTTTTCCTAATCTATTAGAGTAGAAGGAAGTCGCTTGTTTCGTATTGTTCATTGCATGTATTGATTTGTGCCAGAAATTGGATCAAGTTTGTGGATAGGAACAGCTGGGAAAAACGTTGTAAACAAAGTGCATCCTACTTTACCTTCTCCTCTCTTTTTCAATAAGAAAAATGAATTTATAGGAATGGTAGTGTCCAAATGATTGTTTCTATCTTGGTATAGGGGTCAATAATCCAAGGGAAAGTTAACATGTCCGCAGGGGAATATTTCTGTAACAATAATGGCACCTTGGACTAAGAAATTATGTTGATTATCATACCTTAGCTTGGAATTAGGAACCATTTTTCCCTAGTGGAGTTAAGCCCCATCTTGTGGGTGACCTATTCCTGAAATTATATGAGCAATAGAGTCTATGGCTTGTAGGAATGCCTGAGTTCTGCATGCAGTTGATGACTTTTCATAAAAGATAAGTGTATTTATGTGATTGTCTTATTTACGGTGTGCTAAATTATATGTGTTTAATATGGGTTAAATTCTTGTATGTTGTTGCATATAAGTAATTGTTGTTATTTTGTATTATGTTGCTTACACATGTATGTGTGGTGATGATAGTCAGTATCTATAGTTGTGCATGAGTAAGATAGTTGTTGTTAGTTTTCCTATAATTTAACCTTATGATATTTGTCGTGAGTCTCTAAGGTGAGTTTAGAATGGTCTTTCATGCAAGGAAATACTTTGTGTGCACCAGAGGATGAATTTAATGCACACAGGGAAGTAGTCTACGCACACAAGGAAACAAAATTGGCATGTGATGCCAAAATGGTTGTGTGTGTAGTAGATATCACATGTTCGGAGTGTATTACACACACATTAGTGGTGTGTGCTCAAAATGCTTGTGCACATAGTTGTTTCAAGTTACTTCTATTGTTTCAAGTTGTCTAAAAAGAGGAAATTTTGTGTTGCATGACTCGGCTTGGGGTTGAGCACGTTACTTCAAGTATTACTACGTAGACTAATGTTATAGAGTTGAATCTATGCACTGGATTTTGGATTAGCATTACTCAGTAGTAGGCTGGGTAATGTTACAAATCAGTATCAGAGCAATTTGATAGGTAACAGGGATGATACATTTGTGGTATCAAATCAGTTTGATAGGTAACAGGGATGTTATAGTTGTGGTATCAAAGAAGTTTTATAGGTAATAGGGATGTTACAATCCCCCATGCCTTGCACTGATTGGGTAGCTAGTCCAATCGTTTCTCCCAACTCATGAGAATGCACTTCCTCATGCCCGAACTTAGATTTTCCTGTCACAACTCTGTCACCCTATCCAAATCCAAAGACTAAGGCAAGTGTCCATCCTTGCCTCACCATTGCTGCCATCATCCAATCTTTGTCAAGGAGATCCTCTAAAATGTCTAAGTGAATTACTTTGAACCTACTGGTGTGTGCATATTCTTGACCCCTTTGTCATGTTGTTGTTCTCTCCTAAGTCGTAAACTAGTCGAATGGCCAGTTCAATTGTCACACTTCTTGAGACTTCCCACCCTCATGCACAAGTTGTCACTTCCTTTTGCAATTCAATCCATCCTACAACGATCTCAAACCAATTCAACATTTCCCTTCACCTTGTTTCACTATGAATTCACCTTGAAACAAATTTTTTCACAGCAACTTGACTCCATTGTCCTCCTCATGGCACAATTAGTCAATATGTTGCAAGAACTGCACATCTAGACTAACTTTGCCTCAGTACTTCGTCACCCAGGAATGATGCTACGTATTTTTATATATGCCTTGGAATGGTAAGGATTCACCCTTAACCATGCTATCCAAAGCAAGAGAAACACTCATGTCCAAGTATTCTCTTCATGTTGCAATCCACCCATTCACACAATCCTCCAAAAAAAGGCAAGTCCCCAACTTGCCTCCTTTCATTAAGTCACCTCAACACATCTCAACATCTACAATGAGTGTGCCCAACACACCTACATCATCAAACATCCCAATGAATTGTCCAAATTGCTCCAAGTAGAATGATTCACTTCAAATAAATTTCATGCCTTAGGCACGTTCGAACCAATACTCTGCCAACCTCAACCAATGACCCCCGCACGATCTCTGAGTCATCGCACAATCGTTCGCAAGTCACCAAGGTGTGATCTACCTCATCCAATATCCCATACCAAAGGAAAGTGAATACCACCCAAGTAAATTTTCATGTGTTCTACCCATTTAGTTTGACTACCAATAATTCTTGGTCTACTTCCTTGCTGACTCCATTCGTCTCTTGGAACGAAAATTCATTGCACTTGCTACAAGAATCCAAACTTTGCCGCTATCATCCTGACTCATCAAGTCACCACCTAACTCAACAAATATAGCTAAGGCACCAAGCACCAGGGCACCTCACCCATCCTCTCAACTCAACACAAATACACTTCACTTCCCACCACCGCATCGACCTGTCCAACACACGTTATCAAACATTTTGGTAGCTTCCACAAGCCACCTTCACAACTACATCCAAATATTCCTAAGTCCACCATAGCACTCGTCCAATTAGGTCATCACAAGCTCTTATGCACATTCACCCAACCAAGGAATTCCAAATTGATGCAATACTTCTTCAAATATACACTACTTGAGTCACCCTCAAGTATGTTGGTTTTCACCAAGGAGATGGAATGCACTTGAACCACCATGCCATCTATATTCCCTTCAAATAATTCACTATAATACTTGGAAAATGAAAGAATTTAATCCAACCATATACCTTTATCAACAACATCGTTCGTTGTAACCATGTTCTAATCTTGTTGTCTTGGACCTTTGTTCCCAAGTAACCAACTCTTCACATGAACTCACCTCAACCACCATTCGTTGTGACACAAGGTTGATTCCATGAATCCACTTCTAAAATTATTCTAATTCCAAACTTAACATGTAACCAACCAAACTCGTCTCCAATTTCTTGTCATATCCATACCTTGACTTCTTCCGTTTCAAGGCCCCATGCATCCCTTGCCCAACTTTCAAGTCATTCTGCTGCTAACCGACTGTCGCAACTCTATGAAGAGATACTTCATCTGAAGGTTATGATCTCATCCAACAACCCAGCCCAACTCAACTATTGTTCTCGATGAAGCATGGCATGAAGACGTTGTGATGGAAAAAATCCCAACCAAATACCTATTGTAGAGTTGCTCTAGGTTTCCCTAGGTGATCCAATGCACCCAAGTTCTTCACCTTGTTACAACCCAACAATTCTCCCTTTCTCAATCACTTCTATGATCACCCTCTACATTTTGCTTCTATGATCACGTCTTCGGTTATCTATGTGACAAGTCATGTAATAGATCCTTTGTTCAATTGATTTTCCCAAGTGCTTTTTTCTCCCAATGAACTATGTTCTTGGTCTCTCCAAGGTGTATACAACAGGTCCAACACTGAATTATGTCACGAATCAAACCAACCAAGTTTTCCTCTCTAATCAATATTGTGACAAGTTCTGTGATGATTTCTACAATCACCCAACCTCTCCAAGTGCTTTGTTTCACCATAATTTTTTTCTTGGTCTACACAAGGTGTGCACCCAGCTCAACCATCCCATCGCATTGTCAACCAAAACTCTGTCATAATTCTGATGTAAATTCTACGATGAACAAGTTTGTTGCACTAAATCGGTCACCAAGTCTGTGAAAATTCCCATTGAGCTTCCTTCACAACAAAAATCCTTCAAAATATGCTCTGATACCATTTATCATTGAGATAGAGGTGAATATATCCCCAACCCTTCTCCAAAATCTGCAACAAATCTTCTCTGATACCATTTATCATGTCCCCACAATGTGCCTTGAGATCGTGCACCTCTTGAGGGTATGTGACACTGCAATGTTTCATGCTTGGCTACTTGGAAACACCAAGGTTATTTCATCCAAACTATGCCTCTTCACCTAGAGCATACCTATACTCCATTCTAGGCTACCAATGAGTCACACTCCTACTCTTGTGCAACTCTTGTATACTTAGACATTCATTAACTACTTTAAAACTTAGTCACTTTTAAGTATACATCCATGAACCAAGATATCAACAATGGAACAAATGAAATAAAACCTAAAATATAGTGTGGGCGGCATGAACCATGCCTAATACTCGGCTAAGTCTTTGTTATAGAAGAATAGTTACAACATGAGCACTATCGGCTTGTTTTACAACTTCAACAGAGTCAAATGACTCGCCTCACCTCACCAAGTCACTCAAGAATGGATCCATTACCATAAGACTCTCTGTCGCAACCATCTTCGTTGTTACCTACACTGCACCTCAGACGTGCCTCCAACCACAGAACTTGTGTCTCTTCATTTCTGCAAACTCTACCTCTTCGTTTCCATAGACTTCACATATTTTGGTTATTCCTCACACATGCCCCCACAAACCTGCGTTTCCAAACATGGCCAAAATATTCCGAAGAGAAATTCGCCCAACTATGTCCATCAAACCCTCCTCCTCAAAGCAACACAAGTCCTCCCAGAGTGGAGTGACTTGGCTCCTTGAGGGAGCTCCTCCTCTTCGTTTACCTTGGAATCATAGAGCTCCTTGTCTCCAAATTCTTTCCAAACTTCTTGTCTCTTTTGGTTGTGTGTCCCTTTCTTTTATATGGAATATAAGCGTCACTTCTGAGAAATGTTGTGTCTCTTCAGTAAATCACACTCCTTCACTAATCATCACACTCAACTGACCTTTGTGCCCATTTGTGGACCCAGGGCGCCCATCCAAGCCTTGTGCGCCCATCAACCATTTGTTTCTTGGACCAATGCACCCCATCCTTGGGTGCACTCCCCTTTCCTTGTGCACTCTTCGTTTCAATCATTGTGATTCCTCATGGGAGTTCCTATGGGGTCTTCCAAACTCTTTGGAGCACCAATGTTGCAGAGGGAATATGGGTCCACTTCTCAAGTATGCCCCCAAGTTGCCCCGCCCTTGCCCAAATTCATCCCAATTCTCTGTCAATCATTCTAAGGAAAGTAAGGTGATCTCCCCCTTGATGTTGCATGTCACCATCATGTGCCTAAGGTGCTCTTGCCCACACCCAAACTTCTTTGTTCTTCCAATCGATCGCTTCCTTCCTTGCGCTCTTTTTTTGTTTGTTGTTGAATTTTCCCAAGGAGTGTGCACACTCGGTGGGTATCATGGGAGACCTCAGACCTATGAATATAGGTATTGGGGGGTGTATTTTAATTTACCTATGGATAAGGATATATGTATTTTAGAAGGTAAAGGGAGGAAGAATCCTAAGTGAATCTAAGCATGGTTTGAGTAAGAAGAATCATGGTAATATTCAAAATCATAAGGATGAAGAATGCTCGAGATTAGTAAGTGAATATTGGATATTATATTGGGACCAACATACAAGGGATAAAAATAAAAAGGGGTATGAAAAATGTCACCAAAAAAAGGATACCTAGGATCTCTAGTGAAAATAATTATTTTTTAAATTGGAAAGGCATATTGGGAGGGGGTTCAAAAAATGAGTTTTGGGAGATAGAAAAGGAATTAGGGGTATTTTTTTAATATTCCACAAAAAAACATGTTATATGTCATAGGTTCACTGAGTGAACCCCCTTTGAGCATCATTAACTTCATTAACTACTAAGTTATAAATTATCTCAGTATCTTCACAGAAGAACATGATCTCCATATTTGCATAGTAAATCCACTTCTTAGTCCCCATAAAGCACAAATTTGGGTTGTTTCACTACTTTAATAACTTCCATATTAACCTTGCCAGGAAAAGGGATGAAACAGAGTCTAGACCAAAGTTGTCTCCAATGAATTATTTAGGTATATATGGTCTCTACTTGGTCAACACCATTCCTAGTCCAACATAAGAAAAACCAAACAAATTTTAAACCTCTATGTGATGAATGCATGCCCTTTGTCCTCAAAGGGAAGAGAAAGGAGGCTTGGGAGAGACCAATTGAATTGGGGAATCAATATTGATCTCCTATTCTATATATAAATTCCAATTGACCCTTCAATTCTTTGACTTGTTGACCATCCTACTATGTATCACTCATTATTTTGTCATTTCCATGGTTCACTTGAAGCATAGCATCATGATAAGTGGAAGATGCAAAAGGTACGATTAATGGCTCCATGATAAGTTATTAACCTTGCTACTCAATGTGACCTGAAATATCAAAATTTGAAAGGGGTTGATAAAATTAGACTTGGGGTAAGTCGATCAGAGAGATGGTCAATTAAGGCATGGTAGACATGATGGTTGATTATTCCTTTTATGTGTCTATGAAACAAGAATCCTCCAAATGATTAAGGATAAAATCTAGATGGGCATGGAAGAGTTTTGAAGAACATCCTCCATAATCAATATTGAACCAAGTGGAAGATTTATTTGAAAAACCTCCTCTTCTACTCAAGTGCCACTATTGTCAAAATCTTTGCTCAAAACAATATGTACATCCAAGGTGGTGATGATGGTGTTTAGGGGATCAATTATATGTGATTTGAGAATGTGTTAATTGGTGGGGGTGTTGTTGTGTTTAAGGTAGATTGGATAAGTACTTGAAAATATATGATTGAAAGTGTACTTATGAAATTACAACCTTGTAATTGATGAAGTTAGCATGATTGTTGCAACTCAAAGAAGCTGAAGTGTAGGGGTTTAGGGGAAATAGTGAGGTCGAACAAGAAACAATATTCATACCACAACTAATCAACCATTATATTAGTACAATAATTGTTGTAGGACAATTGATTGTATTAGATATTAAATATAATAATATACAGATTAGATATTAGATATACTAGACCTAGTTGGTTAGCTAAATCGATTTTAACATAGTGTTTCAAGCTAGAGTTAACCTTGAGGTATCTAGTTCTTGTTTGGTTAAGGCCCAAGTATGGTTGAATCTCATTAGGTTACCAACTGCTATTGTCATTGGGGGTTGAGTGGCCCTCAATCTGGATATTATAGGGAAGAGGGGGGATCTCGCAATGTTTTTCTTGGAATGAAAAAAAAAAATAGATATGTTAGATATAATAATAGATAATAGACATATTACATATTGGATATAATATATTATAACAATTTGACAATAAAAAATTTGTTCTTGTGCCTCAATATGAAATTGACATCAGCATAGAGAGGACCCATGAACTTAAACTCGATCTAATGTAGACACCAAGAAGATAATGTCGTGACCCATGAAGCTAACCTGGATCATACATCATGAGGACCCTTGCAATTCACCCTGCACTTTCACACTATTCGAGAGGAACCCACAATGTTTCTAAAGCAGGGAATTTATATTGTTTTATTTTCCCAACACTTCATATCTAGATGCTCCAATATTTGTGTTTTTCTTGACCTGACCCAAATCTAGCAAGAACTTGGTGAGAAGTCAAAATTGCACCCCATTGTTGGGAATTTTGACCACGGAACTTTTTCCGAAAAGGTTTTGGCCCATTTTAAAATGACCCAAATCATTAATTTGGAGCCATGAAGATGAGGAAGTGACACCTCAAGCTAAGCTACTCTTTTTCCAACTTCTTAATCTATGTGATTCCAACTTCTTAATCTA
Source organism: Picea engelmannii (assembly GCA_009831015.1). NCBI lineage: Eukaryota > Viridiplantae > Streptophyta > Pinopsida > Pinales > Pinaceae > Picea > Picea engelmannii. Next base: position 29,015 of record ML803043.1, read on the forward strand.
TGTAATCACATTGTAGTAGTAAAGAAATTAAGGCTATGCTCTTTTTAACTCATATATAAAATTTATTATTCATCCACAATGGTTTCCTCTAATCACTAAATTAAGGAAGAGAATGAGAAGCACTTGAGGATGATGCTGCAAGTTTTGAGGGAGCATCAATTGTATGCAAAGTTGAGAAAGTGCTCATTTTACCAACGACAAATTCATTATTTGGGTCATATCATTTCCAAGGAAGGAATAGTTGTGGACCCGGAAAAGATAAAATCCATTGAGGAATGGCCGACACCAAGAAATGTCATAGAGGTGAGATCCTTTATGGGACTTGGAGGTTATTAAAGAAGGTTTATTGAAAGCTACTCAAAGATTGTGCATCCAATTACATCATTGCAAAAGAAGGGTGTGTGATTTGAATGGACTCTGGATTGTGTAAGGAGTTTTCATCACTTGAAGATTAAGTTGATAAGTGCACCAATTTTGAGAATCGTTGACTCAGATGAATACCTCATTGTATGCATGGATGCATGCAAAGAAGGGCTCGGTGGAGTCCTTAGTCAGAATGGGCATGTGATATCCTACAAATCAAGAAACTTAAAAGAGCATGAAATTCTCTATTCTACTCATGACTTAGAATTGGCATCCATAGTGTATGCCTTTAAGATGTGATGGAACTATCTCATGGGTAAAATATTTGAGTTGAGAACAAACCATAATGGTATGAAGTATCTGTTTTGATATCCAAGTTTAAATGTCAAACAAAGTAGGTGGTTACAATTCCTCAGTGAGTATGAATTTGATATAAAGCATATCAGAGGAAAAGAGAACAAGGTGGGTGACACACTCAGCAAGAGGGTGCACGAGATGCATGTTACAGCCATTAGCATGTACAAATCATATTTTTGTGATAGAATTTTAGAATTTTCTGAATCAGATCAGCATTATGTGGACATAAGGAGACTTTACAGCAAGGTATGTAGCAGCATAATTTGAAAGGTTATGAGCTAAAATAGGATGGAATCCTCATGTATAGATGAAGATCCTATGTGCCAAATGATCAGGAGTTTAAAAGTATGATATTATCATAGATGAATAAGGTTCATCATGCATGACACCCAAGATACTAGAAGACAATTGCCGCAGTCAAAAAGAAATACTTTTGGGTGGGTATGAAAAAGGAGGTTGTTGATTTTATTGCAAGATGTCTTGAATGTCAAAAGGTCAAGGTTGAGCACAGACATATAGTTGATTTGCTACAGCCTTTTCCCATTCTTGAGTGAAAGTGGGAATTTGTGACCATAGATTTAATTACTCAGTTTCCTAGGACTTCCACGTAGCATGATTTTATTATGGTAGTGGTGGACAAGCTTACTAAAGTTTTCCATTTTATTATAATGAAGTCAGCGCACAAGATAGCCAACATTGCTAAAATATGCATGCAAGAAATTGCTACGCTGCATGGTGTACCTAATACAATTATGTCTGACAAATATTCCAAGTTCACCTAAAAAATTTTGGAAGGTTTATTCAAAGGATTTGGAACAAATATGAAATTCATCACAACATATCACCCTGAGACAGATGGAAAAACAAAGAGAGTAAATCGGGTGAATGAAGATATTCTCAAGATGTATGTGATGGATAAGCCATCAAAATGGGAAGACTACCTTCACCTGGTATATTTTTCTTACAACAATGGGTATCAATCATCTTTAAATATTATCCAATTTGAGGCACTTTATGGTAGAAAGTGAAACATGCTAGGGAGTTGGGACAACCCAGCAAATCGCACAGTGGTTGGGCCGGATATGATCTGGGAAATGGAGGAGAAGATATTAAAGATAAGGCGGAATTTAAAGGTTTCCCAAGACAGGAAGAAAATCTACGCAGATAAAGGAAAAACCCATAGAGATTTTAAAGTGGGTGACCATGTGTTCTTGAAATTAAAAGCCACACGTAGTTCCCTAAAGTTGGGAAATTGTTCTAAGTTGGTAGTGTGCTATTGTGGGCCATTTGAAATCCTAGATAGGATTGGTCCTATCGCATATATGATTACATTTCCTGCATCCTTATGTATTCATAATTTTTTCCATGTATCATTTATTAAAAAGTACGTACCTGGTTATAATCATATTATTGATTGGAATGTGATTCAGGTGGAGCCAGAAGGCAATTTTTGAGTGTGATCGGTTTGCATATTGGATCGAAAAATAAAACATCTCCAGAATCGATCCATGGAGTTGGTAAAGGTCCAATGGACCTGGTACGATATTGAGGATGCAACTTGGGAGTGTGAGGATGCTATGCAGCCAGAGTATCCACAAATTTTTGAAGATTTTTGAAATTTCGTATGTACATGTGTATATAATGCACTAAGGACAATGCATAAATAAGGGGGAGGGGAATGTAATGTCCCTAATCTGAAACCCTTTTTAATTGTACATATAGGCTAGTGAGCCATTGTTATCAATTGTTAATGTAAATATCCATATAGGTTGGTGAGTCGTTGGCACCAAGTTGTGCCTTTGCACACACCTGAGTAGTGTGCAAGAATTGTTATCAAATAAAGGGTGCGCACATTTCGTAGTGATGTTCACACTTGAGTAAGTGCACGAGGATTACCTAGAAGTGTGCATCGAACTAAGTTATATATATATATGGATGTATATGTATTTGAGGCCGGAGAGCCTATGTGGTTATGAGGCTAGTGAGTTGGGATGAATATAGGCCAGTGCACCTATTCATGTAAAATTAATCACACTCAAGTTTTTAATATTATCACATCGTTGCGCATAGACAGATCAGAAGAAAATATACTGGGGCATAACTCCACTGAAAAAGGGAAAAGGGTGGGGGACTTAAGTTCTAGGGAATATTTTATTAATATTTTCAGAAAAAGTGTAGTTTATGGATATTTAATTATCCTAAGTTCCCAAGGGATAAGAATGGTTCACCAAGTGGATAAATCTAGTTCTAAAGGTGACAAGTGTCCATTTTAAGGCATGCAATATATATTGTTGGCTTTAGTGTATTCTGGGGAGGAGAACTCATTCTGGGGGATTTAGTTCATTTTTTCTCGGATGCAGAAAGGGGTCAGAGCATCTGAGAAATGATGGTTATTACCTTATCTGTAGAGAAAATATTGTAATGGGTTTTTTGTATTGTAACCAGAGAGTATTTTTTGTCGAAGAGGTGGGTTTTCAGACCCATGAGAAGTCTCTCTAAGTGAGAGATTTGTTGTTGAAGAGGCGATTTTTCAGGCCTGTGAGCATTCTCTCCAGGTGAGAGTTTTGTTGGGAATTGTTCCCTGGTATGCCAGGAATTAGTTGCAGGGATTTGAGACTTCCTATCCAGCATGTTGTTGAAACCCTGGAAGGGAAATGGGGCAGTCAAGGGACCGTTGAGAAGAGAAGGGGCACACTTCCTTCGGTGTAACAGGCATGTGGGAAATGAGAGATTGTAGGCTTGTTGCAGTAGTTGTTACACATTACTATATTGGTACTCGTCGAGTCAATGCTTCCAAGTCAGTTGTCGTGCCTCATCATGTTCAAGGGAAGTTTCACTTCAAACCATCCATCTACAGTATTGTCAATTTCCATTTCCTTTGTCATTCCATACTCATTCGATTCACCATCTTACATCACTTTCCTGTGTCAGTTTCATGTCGATGATGGAGGATACACCAAGGCCCTCCTTCAATGAGTATTTTCATGTCAACTTCAACATATCATCTGGGAATTAGACTTAGAAACCAGTTAGTACCTTGGGACCTGCATGTTGCAATGGCAGGCCTCCTCGCTTCTGACTATAGGTTCACATTATTGACCTTTGATCAGATAATTCCATGAATGTTCGACCTTAGCTCATTTATTCACATTCGTTGGAATGTACTAGGGTACCTTGGGAGTCATTGACATCATTGGTGATTTCCCTCGCAGTTGTTGACAGTTTACCTCAATGATCGATTATCAAGTGGTTTCTACCATTTTTGACATCAGATCATCTATTCACATGGCTAGATTCCTACCACATCAGGATTGGGATGAAGACCCTGGGTTGAGTGTTCACTATATTATCTTATTTTCCTAGGTTGTGAAGGATATCATATGAGCATATTGATATATATATTGTCACATAGATCCACATTGTATTGGTATGTGGCTATGTTTTATCATCTTGTAGCTCCACTGTGTATTTTTTGTGGCTACGATCATTTCATCTCATGGAGGTATGGATCCACATTGTATCTCTAGTGGCCATATCCTTAGTCAGTATTTTTCATGGACCCGTGGTGTATTGGTCAGCAGTCGTGCTTTGAGCCATATCGTATTATGAGCATAGGTGTGTATGCCTCAGAAATGGAACATATATTAATAATGTCTGATGTTTTTTTGCAGCTTCTGTCAGGTTCTCCAACTCCACACCCTTGCACTGAATAATTTGTAAAGTGTTTCAGTGATCAGTTTCTCTTCTGGCCTCACACTTTAGGGGGCATCTGTTACACATCAAAATTCCACACTTAAGTACTTCACCCTAAGTGTCGTAGGTGTTGTAAAAGTGTCATATGCACCTTGCTAAGTGTCACATACACCTTGACACCATGAAAGAACATTTTTCACAATCCCTAGTCAATGAGAAGAAAAAATATATCATATGAAGGTCAAAATACTATGTTCACATGAATTATTTATTAATATTCATAAAAAGGAAATTAATTTAGTGTGAGAATCCACTTCACATTTAGTTTCCTAATCTCAAGGAGAGGTTGATAATATCATGGATGGTTGGGATATTTTCTCAAACCAAAATCCTAATTTGGTGGATATTGAGAGATATTTCCTCTTTAAAATCCTTGAGAGATAGTTTTCCCTAAACTCCTTGAGAGATATTTTCTCCCTAAAAATCTTGGAAATCCCATTTTAGTGGATCTAATGAGTGATATTCTCCATGGTGGTTAAGCCTCCAAATCCTATATAATGAGGTATTTCCATGGAGAAGGGGGGGAAGCTTAGAGATATCAGACTTATGATTGTGGGATTCATGCAAGGGTTGGACGAGGAGAGATTGGAGGAGTTGCAGCTGACATCATTCATGGTCTGTAAGTTTTATTTTTTCTCATTTAATATACTTGCCCCATTTCCTTCAAGTATGTGGTTTCATGTGCTTGTCTATGTTTAATTTGATTTGAATAGATGAATTTTCTTTGCCTAGTCCATTAGAGTAGAAGGAAGTCGCTTGTTTCTTGTTCTTCATTGCATGTAATGATTTATGCCAAAAATTGGATCAAGTTTGTGGATAGGAGTAGCTGGGAAAAACATTGTAAACAAAGTGCATCCTAATTTACCTTCTCCTCTCTTTTTTGATAAGAAAAATGAGTTTATAGGAATGGTAGTGTCCAAATGATTGTTTCTATCTTGGTATAGGGGTCAATAATCCAAGGGAAAGTTCACATGTCCGCAAGGGAATATTTTCGTAACAGTAATGGCACCTTCGAATGAGAAATTATGTTGATTATCATACCTTAGCTTAGAATTAGAAACCATTTTTCCCTAGTGGATTTAAGCCCCATCTCGTGGGTGACCTATTCCTGAAAGTATATGAGCAATAGAGTCTATGGCTTGTAGGAATGCCTGATTTTTGCACACAGTTGATGATTTTTCATAAAAGATAAGTGTCTTTATGTGATTGTCTTATTTACGATGTGCTAAATTATATGTGTTTAATATGGGTTAAATTGTTGTATGTTGTTGCATATAAGTAATTGTTGTTATTTTGTATTATGTTGCTTGCACATGTATGTGTGGTGATGATAGTCAGTATCTATAGTTGTGCATGAGTAAGACATTTGTTGTTAGTTTTCCTATAATTTAACCTTATGATATTCGTCATGAGTCTCTAAGGCGAGTTTAGAATGGTATTTCGTGCAAGGAAATACTTTGTGTGCACCAGAGGCTGAATTTAATTATGCGCACAGGGAAGTAGTCTACGCGTACAAGGAAACAAAATTGGCATGTGACGCCAAAATGGTTGTGTGTGTAGTAGATATCACATGTTCAGAGTGTATTATGCACACATTAGTGTTGTGTGCTCAGAATGCTTGTGCACATAGTTGTTTCAAGTTACTTATATTGTTTCAAGTTGTGTAAAAAGAGGAAATTTTGTGTCGCATGACTCAGCTTGGGGTTGAGCACGTTACTTCAAGTAGTACTGCACAAACTAAAGTTATAGAGTTGAATCTACGCACTGGATTTTGGAGTAGAATTACTCAGTAGTAGGTTGGGTAATATTCCAAATCAGTATCAGAGCAATTTGATAGGTAACGGGGATGATACATTTGTGGTATCAAATCAGTTTGATAGGTAACAGGGATGTTATAGTTGTGGTATCAAAGCAGTTTGATAGGTAACAGGGATGTTACATTCCCCCATGCCTTGCACTGATTGGGTAGCTAGTCCAATCGTTTCTCCCAACTCATGAGAATGCACTTCCTCATGCCCGAACTTAGATTTTCCTATCACAACTCTGTCACCCTGTCCAAATCCAAAGACTAAGGCAAGTGTCCATCCTTGCCTCACCATTGGTGCCATCATCCGATCTTTGTCAAGGAGATCCTCTAAAATTTCTAAGTGAATTACTTTGAACCTACTGGTGTGTGCATATTCTTGACCCCTTTGTCATGTTTTTGTTCTCTCCTAAGTCGTAAACTAGTCGAATGGCCAGTTCAATTGTCACACTTCTTGAGACTTCCCACCCTCATGCACAAGTTTTCACTTCCTTTTGCAATTCAGTCCATCTTGCAACAATATCAAACCAATTCAAGGTTTCCCTTCACCTTGTTTCACTATGAATTCACCCTGAAACAATTTTTTTCGCGGCAACTTGACTCCATTTTCCTCCTCATGGAACAGTTAGTTAATATGTTGCAAGAACTGCACGCCCAGACTAACGTTGCCTCAGTACTTCATCACCCAGGAATGATGCTACGTATTTTTCTATATGCCTTGGAATGGTAAGGATTCACCCTTAACCATGCTACCCAAAGCAAGAGAAATGCTCATGTCTAAGTATTCTCTTCATGTTGCAATCCACCCGTTCACACAATCCTCCAAAAAAAGGCAAGTCCCCAGCTCCCCTCCTTTCGTTAAGTCACCTCAACACATCTCAACATCTGCAATGACTATGCCCAACACACCTACATCCTCAAACATCCCAATGAATTGTCCAAAGTGCTCCAAGTAGAATGATTCACTTCAAAGAAATGTCATGCCTTAGGCACGTTCTAACTAATACTCTTCCAACCTCATCCAATGACCCCCACACGATCTCTGAGTCATCGCACAATCATTCACAAGTCGCCAAGGTGTGATCTACCTCATCCAATATCCCATACCAAAGGAAAGCGAACACCAGCCAAGTAAATTTTTATGTTTTCTACCCATTTAGGTTGACTGCCAATAATTCTTGGTCTACTTCCTTGCTGACTCCATCCGTCTCTTGGAACGAAAATTCGTTGCACTTGCTACAAGAATCCAAACTCCGCCGCTATCATCTTGACTCATCAAGTCACCACATAACTCAACAAATCTAGCTAAGCCACCAAGCACCAGGGCATCTCACCCATCCTCTCAACTCAACACGAATACACTTCACTGCCCACCATCACATCGACCTGTCCAACACACGTCATCAAATATTTTGGTAGCTTCCCCAAGCCACCTTCACAACTGCATCCAAATATTCCTAATTCCACCATAGCACTCATCCAATTAAGTCATCAAAATCTCTTATGCACGTTCACCCAACCAAGGAATTCCAAATTGATGCAAGACTTCTTCAAATATACACTACTTGAGTCACCCTCAAGTATGTTGGTTTTCACCAAGGAGATGGAATGCACTTGAACCACCATGTCATCCATATTCCCTTCAAATAATTCACTATAATACTTGGAAAATGAAAGAACTCAATCCAACCATATACCTTTATCAACAACATCGTTCGTTGTAACCATGTTCTAATCTTGTTGTCTTGGACCTTTGTTCCCAAGTAACCAACTCTTCACATGAAATCACCTCAACCAACATTCGTTGTGACACAAGGTTGATTCCATCCGTCCACTTCCAAAATTATTCTAATTCCAAACTTCACATGCAACCAACCAAAATCATCTCCAATTTATTTTCATATCCATACCTTGACTTCTTCCGCTTCAAGGCCCCATGCATCCCTTGCCCAACTTTCAAGTCATTCTGCTACTAACCGACTGTCGCAACTCTATGAAGAGATACCTCGTCTAAAGGTTATGATCTCATCCAACAACCCATCCCAACTCAACTATTTTTCTCGATGAAGCATGGCATGAAGACATTGTGATGGAAAAATTCCCAACCAAATACCTATTGTAGAGTTGCTCTAGGTTTCCCTAGGTCATCCAATGCACCCAAGTGATTCACCTTGTTACAACCCAAAAATTCTCCCTTTTGCAATCACTTCTATGATCACCCTCTACATTTTACTTCTATGATCACATCTTCGATTATCTATGTGACAAATCATGCAATAGATCCTTTGTTCAATTGATTTTCCCAAGTGCTTTGTTCTCCCAATGAACTATGTTCTTGGTCTCTCCAAGGTGTATACAATAGGTCCAACACTGAATTATGTCACGAATCAAACCAACCAAGTTTTCCTCTCCAATAAATATTGTGACAAGTTTTGGGATGAGTTCTGCAATCACCCAACCTCTCCAAGTGCTTTGTTTCACCATAACTTTTCTCTTGGTCTACACAAGTTGTGCACCCAGCTCAACCATCCCATCGCATTGTCAACCAAAACTCTGTCATAATTCTGATGTAAATTCTACGATGAACAAGTTTGTTGCACTGAATCGGTCACCAAGTCTGTGAAAATTCCCATTGAGATTCCTTCACAACGAAAATCCTTCAAAATATGCTCTGATACCATTTATCATTGAGATAGTGGTGAAGATATCCCCAACCCTTCTCCAAAATCTGCAATGAATCTTCTCTTATACCATTTATCATGTCCCCACAGTGTGCCTTGAGATCATGTACCTCTTGAGGGTATGCAACACTGCAATGTTTCATGCTTAGCTACTTGGAAACACCAAGGTTATTTCATCCAGAGTATGCCTCTTCACCTAGACAATACCTATACTCCATTCTATGCTACCAATGAGTCACACTCCTACTCTTGTGCAACTCTTGTATACTTAGACATTCATTAACTACTTTAAAACTTAGTCACTTTTAAGTATACATCCATGAACCAAGATATCAACAACGAAAAAAATGAAATAAAACCTCAAATATCGTGTGGGCGGCATAAACCGTGCCTAATACTCGGCTAAGTCTTTGTTATAGAAGAATAGTTACAACATGAGCACTATTGGCTCGTTTTACAACTTTGACAGAGTCAAATGACTCGCCTCACCTCACCAAGTCACTCATGAATGAATCCATCACCATAAAACTCTCATTCACAACCATCTTCATTGTTACCTACATTGCACCTCAGACGTTCCACCAACCACAGACTTTTTGTCTCTTAATTTCTGCAGACTCTACCTCTTTGTTTCCATAGACATCACATATTTTGGTTATTCCTCACACATGCCTCCACAAACCTGCGTTTCCAGACTTGGCCAAAATATTCCCAAGAGAAATTCACCCAACTATGTCCATCGAACCCTCCTCCTCAAAGCAACACAAGTCCTCCCACAGTGGAGTGACTTGGCTCCTTGAGGGATCTCCTCCTCTTCGTTTACCTTGTAATCGTAGAGCTCCTTGTCTCCAAATTATTTCCAAACTTCTTGTCTCTGTTGGTTGTGTGTCCCTTTATTTTATATGGAATATAAGGGTCGCTTGTGAGAAACGTTGTGTCTCTTCAGTAAGTCACACTCCTTCACAAATCATCACACTCAACTGACCTTTGTGCCCATCTGTGGACCCAGGGCGCCCATCCAAGCCTTGTGCACCCATCAACCATTTGTTTCTTGGACCAGTGCACCCCATCCTTGGGTGCACTCCCCTTTCCTTGTGCACTCTTCATGTCAATCATTGACATTCATTGTGATTCCTCGTGGGAGTTCCTGTGGGATCTTCCAAACTCTCTGGAGCACCAATGTTGCTGAGGGAAGATGGGTCCACTTCTCAGGCATGCTCCCAAGTTGCCCCGCCCTTGCCCAAATTCATCCCAATTCTCTGTCAATCATTCTAAGGAAAGTAAGGTGTTCTCCCCCTTGATTTTGCATGTCACCATCATGCACCTAAGGTGCTCTTTCCCACACCCAAACTTCTTTGTTCTCGCAATCGATCGCTTCCTTCCTTGTGCTCTTTTTATGTCTGTTGTTGAATTTTCCCAAGGAGCGTGCACGCTCGGTGGGTGTCATGGGAGACATTAGACCTATGAATATAGGTATTAGGGGGTGTATTTTAATTTACCTATGGATAAGGATATATGTATTTTAGAAGGTAAAGGGAGGAATAATCCTAAGTGAATATAAGCATGGTTTGAGTAAGAAGAATCATGGTAATATTCAAAAGCATAAGGATGAAGAATTCTCGAGATTAGTAAGTGAATATTGGATATTATATTGGGACCAACATACAAGGGATAAAAATAAAAAGGGGTATGAAAAATGTCACCAAAAAAAGGATACCTAGGATCTCTAGTGAAAATAATTATTTTTTAAATTGGAAAGGCATATTGGGAGGGGGTTCAAAAAATGAGTTTTGGGAGATAGAAAAGGAATTAGAGGTATTTTTTTAATATTCCACAAAAAAATGTGTTATATGTCATAGGTTTACTGAGTGAACCCCCTTTGAGTATCATTAACTTCATTAACTACTAAGTTATAAATTATCTCAGTATCTTCACACAAGAACATGATCTCCATAGTTGCATAGTAAATCCACTTCTTAGTCCCCATAAGGCACAAATTTGGGTTGTTTCTCTGTGTTAATACCTTACATATTAACCTTTCTAGGAAAAGGGACGAAATAGAGTCTAGACCAAATTTGTCTCCAATGAATTATTTAGGTATATATGGTCTCTACTTGGTCAACACCATTCCTAGTCCAACATAAGAAAAACCCAACAAATTTTAAACCTCTATGTGATGAATGCATGCCCTTTGTCCTCAAAGGGAAGAGAAAGGAGGCTTGGGAGAGACCAGTTGAATTGGGGACTCAATATCGATCTCCTATTCTATATATAAATTCCAATTGACCCTTCAATTCTTTGACTTGTTGACCATCCTACTATGTATCACTCATTATTTTGTCATTTCCATGGTTCACTTGAAGCATAACATCATGATAAGTGGAAGATGCAAAAGGTACGATTAATGGCTCCATGATAAGTTATTAACCTTGCTACTCAATGTGACCTAAAATATCAAAATTTGAAAGGGGTTAATAAAATTAGACTCGGGGTAAGTCGATCAGAGAGATGGTCAATTAAGGCATGGTAGACATGATGGTTGATTATTCCTTTTATGTGTCTATGAAACAATAATCCTCCAAATGATTAAGGATAAAATCTGGATGGACATGTAAGAGTTCTGAAGAACATCCTTCATAATCAATATTGAACCAAGTGGAAGATTTATTTGAAAAACCTCCTCTTCTACTCAAGTGCCACTAATGTCAAAATCTTTGCTCAAAACAATATGTACATCCAAGGTGGTGATGATGGTGTTTAGGGGATCAATTATATGTGATTTGAGAATGTGTTAATTGGTGGGGGTGTTTTTGTGTTTAAGGTAGATTGGATAAGTACTTGAAAATATATGATTGAAAGTGTACTTATGAAATTACAACCTTGTAATTGATGAAGTTAGCATGATTGTTGCAACTCAAAGAAGCTGAAGTGTAGGGGTTTAGGGGTAATAGTGAGGTCGAACAAGAAAGAATATTCATACCACAACTAATCAACCATTATATTAGTATGATAATTGTTGTAGGACAATTGATTGTATTAGATATTAAATATAATAATATACAGATTAGATATTAGATATACTAGACCTAGTTGGTTAGCTAAATCGATTTTAACATAGTGTTTCAAGCTGGAGTTAACCTTGAGGTATCTAGTTCTTGTTTGGTTAAGGCCCAAGTATGGTTGAATCTCATTAGGTTACCAACTTCTATTGTCATTAGGGGTTGAGTGGCCCTCAATCTGGTTATTATAGGGAAGAGGGGGGATCTCGCAATGTTTTTCTTGGAATGAAAAAAAAAAAATAGATATGTTAGATATAATAATAGATAATAGACATATTACATATTGGATATAATATATTATAACAAGTTGACAAAAAAAACTTTGTTCTTGTGCCTCAATATGAAATTGACATCAGCATAGAGAGGACCCATGAACTTGAACTCGATCTAATGTAGACACCAAGAAGATAACGTCGTGACCCATGAAGCTAACCTAGATCATACATCATGAGGACCCTTGCAATTCACCCTGCACTTTCACACTATTCGAGAGGACCCCACAATGTTGCTAAAGCAAGGAATTTATATTGTTTTATTTTCCCAACACTTCATATCTAGATGCTCCAATATTTGTGTTTTTCTTGACCTGACCCAAATCTAGCAAGAACTTGGTGAGAAGTCAAAATTGCACCCCATTGTTGGGAATTTTGACCACGAAACTTTTTCCGAAAAGGTTTTGGCCCATTTTAAAATGACCCAAATCATTAGGTTTCTAAAAAAAAAAATTGGGATGGGTAGAACTTTGCCTCACCAAAACTGAGGCAGTTTGAGTGTCCCTTATACAATACTTATGTAAATTAAAGAGATAAAATTTAGTCAATATGACAACTAATTTGGAGCCATGAAGATGAGGAAGTGACACCTCAAGCTAAGCTACTCTTTTTCCAACTTCTTAATCTATGTGATTCCAACTTCTTAATCTATGTAATCACATTGTAGTAGTAAAGAAATTGAGGCTATGCTCTTTTTTATTCATATATAAAATTTATTATCCATCCACAATGGTTTCCTCTAATCACTAAATCATTTCTGAACATTGTTATTGTATGATCATCATTGAACCATTGGATAAACATCTTGGGGTCCATTCCTAGAAACAATCTCACACTAGATAATGGAAAATTTGAAAAATTTTGGTATGTTGTCCATTGGATAAACATCTTGGGGTCCATTCCTAGAAACAATCTCACACTAGATAATGGAAAATTTGAAAAATTTTGGTATGTTGTCCATTGGATAAACATCTTGGGGTCCATTTCTAGAAACAATCTCACACTAGATAATGAAAAAATTGAAAAATTTTGGTATATTATCCTACAAGTATTATGTTTCCAAACATAATTTGATGAAATTGTACTCAACATCAACTTGAAGTCAAATCAGTCCAAAAAAAACCCATCTATATTGGGGAATGTTTTCACAAGTGTAGGCACATGATCATAAACCCTTCATGTTCATCGATCATCTAGTTCCATTTAGAACTCACTCTCAAAGCCTCATTCATCGTAGGCACAGGATCATAAACCCTTCATGTTCATCGAGCATCTAGTTCCATTTAGGACTCACTCTCAAAGCCTCATTCATTCATTAGAAAAATCCTTAACACTCATCTAGTTACAAGTTTGGAGCAATTCTTGAATGCAATAATTAAACTATTTCATATTGTTCATAACACGGGGCACTTGGTTCCTACCTAAAGTATGCGTCATTTGTTTAAATCGTAGTGAATGTATATACTAAAATCTCAATTATATAGTGAACTCATAGATATCCCATGTATATGTTATTCCATTTTAAGTATTGGGATCGCTTTGACAATGCATTACTAATTAATTCTAATTGATTTAAGGTCACTTCTCCAACAATGTAAAGTTCTTTCTCAAGATTGAGAAAGTCCATGCAATCGTTATTTTTGAGCAACACTTTTATACTTCATAAGGTTGAAAAATGGTTATATAATAGGTGATTTTTTGGATCCTAATATTGAGAGCCTTCTCCTCTCTCTTTTAATGCATGTGAGTAGAAGGTGGCCATTAAATGATTATACATTTTTATTTTTATGATTAATGAAATTTTAACAGATATGTAATAATTGATTTTTAATAAATATTTAGTAATTGATTTTTAATAAATATCAAGTAATTGGTTTTTCAATCCTGTGGAAGTATATAGGGAGGGTTAGGAGTTTTAAGAGTGGGGAAATTCTTTTGTATCCTAGAGAAATAGTGGAATTGGCATATGCTTTGGGATTAGAAATTCTTTCAAATAATTAAGCAAAATCCTATTCATTATTTTAGGGATTAAGAATAGCAATAGAAAGGAGTATCTCATTTTTAATAGTAATATGAGACTCCATGATAGTGATTAAGGATATGTTAAATAAAATTCAAGTAGATCACGGGATAAATCCTATTCTAACTCAAGTGTAACATGAAGCTTGGAAGATTTAGGATATAGATTATTTCCAAGTTCTTTGTAACAATAATAAGAAAGATAATGTTATGTCCAACAATGCAATTAGGTTTAAAATGGAAGTTTTGTGGGTAAATGGTCACCATTATACCCACCACATTCCTTAATCCATGTTTTAATGACAAGTGCAAGGTGTATTAATCAACAAGTGTCACCCATGTGTGAGAACTCTAGACAAGGTTCAGCATTTAACTCGAAGTGGCATTCACACGTGCTTTGAGCTATGAGAGACATGGCTTATGAAGGAATGGAGTCACTCCATTCTGGCGTAGGTGGGATAGTACCCAATCTCAGGTTCACTCCACTCAAGTGGAAAAGCACTAGATTCTCCATCCCACTTCCCTTTATGCTGGTATTTGGACTTTTGTATATCTCTTTGGTCTTCTCCCAAACACTCATGAATGGTTTTGACTCTTCTAGTTATGTTCCCATTTCTAGTTTATTTGGGTTCGAAATTTCATATGAATCTTTGATATTCAAATTGGTGGAGCTTCTTCACTAGCTTTGGCACCCTAGTTATGACATTCTAGTCACTCCCGGGATTTATTCTCTTTTGTATTTGACCCTATGTTTTATATTTATCTATGTTTATAGTTTGTTCTATTTTAGTTTTAAGATGGTGCCAATTCCTAAAGGTTTAAGACTTGTTTATCTGCAAATAGACTATACCATCTATATTGTCATTGAAATATTCAAATAAGTCTCTCTGGAAGGTCATGTCGCATGTTTCACCTGTGTCAAGTAGTCATGCATCTCTTCAAGAAGCAAATGAAGTGTTAGAAAAATCTTCATTTACTCTAATATTCTAGTGGGAAACAATATAATGAGCATATTTGGGTGCTTTACCTTTCACCAGATCTAATACTTTATCTTTGTCTTCTTTTTTGTATTGTTTGTCTTTGATCTTCTCCCAAGGGATTATGCATTATTTTCCTCATCTCCATTCTTTCTAAAATGGACATAGTGAAGATCAAATATCTCACATTGATTGTGCCTACCCCCCCTACCTATGAAATTCTTTCTTCCACGTCCTCTTTTACTGCCTTCTCCTCTAGAAGAATCATGTGATTGATTCTTCCATTTTTTAGAAAGAAAAATGATCTCTCCAATGGGCTAAGTTATCTTATTTCCAAAATATTTCTCATGTTCTACAACTTTTTCCACCAAAGATTCAAATGTGATGGACTTCATTTGGTCACTAACTCACATAGATTCAAGGTAGTGAGAATATGTAGGGTAGAGGCATTTAATGAAGGCTATGAGAAGAATGTCTATATTTACTCTAGTGGAATCAATGTTGTGCATGATGGATTTGATCTTAGAAGATAAATCCATGGGATCATCATCCTTCAACTCTAGGTTGAAGATCTTCACCAATAATTGTATGAGTGAGTGTGAGTCATACGAATCCTTCAATTTATTTAAAGCACCATATAAATATTTTATAGAAATAATATGTCAGCTCACCTTTTCACTTACTGTCACAACAATCAAGGAATATTTTTTCTTGTCTTTGTTCTTCCATATGGAAATATTCTTACGTGTTCTAGGTTTAGTAGGTCCATTGTCATCCTCTCCTTCACAAAAGCTAGCTAGAATGGTGGTAGTTTATCTCTAAAGAGAGATATGTGTCGGTTATGCTCATTCGCAAGATGTTGATTACAATGAGGCTCCAAAGGATTTTTTAACATAAACCATAAATAATAAAACCCTAAACATCCAAAACCCTAACCCTGGAAGATGAAATGAAAAAAGGTTTGTAGGCCCTTATGAGGGTAGTTGATACATCAAATTCCTGAGGGCATAACGTTTTCATACTATCTTCGTTTGGGGTGCTCAATACCCCGTCAAAAATTTATAGAGGAGTACACATTTTGAACAGCCCAATACAAACATGTGTCATCTATTGGGCATTGTCACGTCAAAAAAAACATCGTCTAGGGCCTCAAGACAACCCTAGAAGTTTGGGACCTGAAAATTTATTGAAAATTTGCCAAGATGGAAATAGTGATTTGAGCTAGTGGAATAGGTGGGTGGCCACCGATGTCCACTTGGATCGGTCCCCCTCCCTTAGGAATCAATGGTCTCCATTGCGTCAATTTCCTCCATCATATGGGGAAAATTCTATTGATACTAACTCTTGGTAATCCACTTGCCCTGATGAAGAAACTTCCCTACTTTGACAACCCAAAAAACTATAGAAAAATTGCCAAGATGGAAACTGTAATTTGAACTAGTGGAATAGGTGGGCAGACATTGATGTCCACCTAGATCATTGAGTGAGCCAAAGAATGAAGAACTAGAGATGTGCATGCTAGTTATCGATGACCAATAACCTTTCCAAGCCAAAAAAACACCCTAACCAGCAGGAAAAAGGATGAGAAAAGCGCAAATTATCACCTACTAAACTTGGTCGTGGATTTCTATGCAACAAATTGGTTGTGGGTTTCTTTAAAGAAACGAGCAACAAGAGGGTTTGGCCATGGGTTGTATAAGATAAAATCATGATTGACCATGACTATTCTTAGAGACAGTCATGAGCATAGGGGAAATTGAGATAAAACCAACAAATTAGATACCTATTTATGAATTAAAACAATTTGTATGTACTCAGGAATAAAATTCACACAACACAGAATCTACAAAAACTTATATGGGGAGGGGGCAAGAAAAACTTCTTAAAAAGAAGGAAAGAAATCAAAGTCCATCCCCATTGGAGTCATCAATTATATTGAAGGGAAATTCACCTACGGATAAGCAAATCCCCTCATTATATAGATTAAACCAATGATAGATAGTAGGATAGATAGCATACATCTTTCACCTAGAGCTAATAACATGACTTCATAACGAAATGGGAGAAGAAGGACAAAAATACCTTAATTCCGACAATTGTCCGACATATCCACATCTCCTTGCTAGATCCAACTCCAAAGATGTTGTTTCACATGGTTTCCTACACAATCATTAGACAAGAAAAACCTTCATCATGCCTTTGTAACATTACCCATGAAATATTGCATGAATTAATCCCTAATCTAGTAACTCGAGCCTATCTAGATCAACAAAATCTCATTCTAAATTCAAAATAGATCCAAGAACATAATTTTTTTGGTGGAAAGAATATAGATTTATATTAAATAAAAGAGATTTACAGCATAGATACTACATAGAAAGAGAAGGTACCACACTTGGACGCATCTATAGTGGCCTCTCTCGAGCAATATCCCCAATTCTCAATGGTGCTAAATCTCTCTTACAGTCTCTGCACCTTGCATCTTACGACGTCTCTAAAGTCTACGTATGTAAATGAACACCACCCTTAAGCGGTGCAAGATGCCTTCAATTGATTGGAAATCTTGTGTTGCTTGCACATATCAGAGGTGGTCACTACTCTAACAAATGGAGCACATGCTCATGCAAAATGACTAGTCAAAGGACGCTTGGTAGATAGCCCCCTATGCTAATAGTTTGAAATGTTAAGGCCTCTTTGAAACTTTGGGTTTAAATAATATGAATGATTTTTCAAAAGTGTATACCTACATCCATAGTAGAGTTTATCTATGGGAAACATTTACTACTAATAATTAATTTTGTACAAAACTATTTTGATTTTGGATTATAGGATTCTTTTCAAAAGGGTAATATTGATTCCTAATGAGAGTGTAAATATTCTATGTTTTTTACTTTTCAATATCTATCACTTGAATTTGGCAATATAATTGTTAGCCAAATCATAATTTTATACTATTTAAATGGAGTTTTTGAATACAAAAATTTATTTAGCACCCTAAACCCGAATATGTAATCTCAACCATTGAAATTTGCAATTTTCTAAATTTTTGGCTAGATTTTGGACAAAACTCGTCCAAAATCTTGCCAAAAATTTAAAAAATTGTTGATTTCAATAGTGGAGATTACAGATTCTGGTACCCTTGAGGTTCAAAAACTCAATTTAAACAATGTAAAGTTGTGATTTCAGATTTCCAAATTCAGATGAAAATTACCAGAAAGTCAAAAACTTTTAAACTAAACCACTTAATAATGAAATTTGTACCAAATATTTTGGTTTTGGTTTAAAGGTTCTTTTGATAATGTATCGATGCTCGTTTATGATTATGTTATTGTTGCTTCAAACAACAGTCCAAATCTCAATGCACATGCAACTGAAGGCTTCGTATCTTGTTCTTAATCCTCAAACCTAACTCCAACATTATCTACTTTCTACATGATTTCATCGGTGGATGTTTCTTTTCTAACCCCTTGTGCTATGTCCGCATTGGAGGTCCTCCAAAGTTGCCCTCCTCAGAGGAAATCCTTGTTGACTGCGTTAGGCTCTACTGAGACTTGTAACCCGGGTACCATCTTGTTAGATACGACCGACTTAAAACCTCGTCTGCATTACCACGTCGTGTTTCAGATAGTAGTGGCTCATCCCATGAAAAATTTTACACGGAATATCTTCCGCACGGTGGTCGACGAGGGTGCTTCGACTTGCGTTATGTCATTATCATGTTGGAAGGCCATTGGTCAGCCCGTGTTGTCTCCATTACCTACTCTCCTCACTGCGTTTGACGGTCGTTCTTTCCAACCACATGGCATCATTCCTTCTTTCCCTGTGCAGTTAGGAGGGAAGACCGTGTGCATTGAAGTAGAGGTAGTCGATGCTCCCCTCGACTATAACTCTTGTTAGGATGGAGTTGGACTTATGCTATGCAAGCTGTGGTTGCTACAGTTTTTCGAGTCTTGTTGTTTCCACACGAAGGTTGGATAGTGACCATCGATCAACTGTCCTTCTCTAGACCTGACCCAGCTTTGGGGGCATCCACGGTTCCCATGATTGATAATCCTCAACCCGGAGTCGTTAACGTAGGAGTTGGTTTGTGCCCATCCCTGATGGGTACCTTCGATTACCCACCTCCTCATGACGATGTCAAGTTTATATCGAATCACGATAAGGTTGAGATTTTTCAAGTTTCGTCGTTGCTCACGACTGACTTTGAGGATCCGTGGATTCTTCCTTCCTCATCAGCAACGATGGATGAGACAGGGTACTCTGGCATGTCCATGCCCTTGTCGGCAGCTGAAGTAGCATACTCTTTAGTCCAGCAAGCTTCAACTAACCCTGATCCGACTACCGCACAAGAGTTGGATCCACTTCCAGAGCCTATTTGGGCTCAGGGTTCTCTCGCCAACACCGATTCGTTAGACTTAGTCTTGCCTTCTGGCGAAGTAGTAATCGAAGAAATGACTAGTCTGGACAAACCTTGGGAAGATATTCATTACAGATCATATTTCCTCCCAAATTTAAGTTGAATCAAAGCAGGAGAATTCACCGTGACTATGACTGGAGATAGGTCTTGTCATACTAATCCCTTAGCTACACGCAAGATCTATGCTGAGGGTAATATGGAAAACATTGCTGAAATGATACCTGTCAATATCTCCAGAACCCTTAGCGTCATAGACAATGTTTTCATCGGAGCATACAGCTCCCCCGAGAAGATGTCAGACATCGACCCACAAAGAGTCTATCATGAGCTAACTTTGTTGTTTTTCAAGCTCGCTTTGAGATCCGAAAGCAACATCCGGCGAGACTGCATTTATGCTTTTCGATCTCGTCCGGATAAACTGAGAAAAGTAACCATTGTGGAGTCTTCTTTAAGCCCTTTTCAGACTCCTTAAAGATGAAAAGATTTTCGAGTGACCTTGTTTCTTCACACTCGTTAAATTGGTCCAGAAGAATGTTCCTTAAACGGGTCTCCTTTTAAGCCCTTTTCAGACCCTCTAAAAATGAAAAGATTGATGAGCGATCTTGTGACCTTTCACGCTCGTTAAACTGAAATTTGAAGTCACATCTGTTCGGCGGTATTTTACCCCTTTTTCGGTCCGGATGGTCAACTGTACGAACAAAGGAATACTCTATTGAATTCCCATTCTTTAGAAGAGTATCCTCAGGTATAATTTTATTTCTTTTTCGGGCCTGAGGGACTAAATTTACGAAAAAAAAACCCCCCCGGAGTCCATAGTTAAGCTCTTTTCAGACTCCCTAAAATTGAAAAGATCGTCGAGAGACCTTACTCTTTCACACTCGTTAAAATGTTCTAGAAGAACATTCCTGACGGAGTCCATAGTTAAGATTTTTTCAGACTCCTTAAAAATGAAAAAATGGCCGAGTGATCTTGTCCTTGTCACACTCGTTAAAATGGTTTTGAATTGACATCTAATCGGTGCTAGTTTACCCCTTTTTCGAACCGACTAGACTATTGTCGAAAAAGGTACCCCAATGGAGTCTCCTTTTATGCTTTTTCAGACTCTCTAAATATGAAAAATCACCAAGCTTCCCTTCTCTGGGCTCGTTAAACTTACATCAAAGGACGTTACCATTGTGTGTTCTATCAACCACATTTGCATACCTTACCCATCAGCCTTGTAACAGTTTGCTTCTGCGTCTTAACACCTTTAGCCCCTGGAGGATTTTCTCTAAGTATCATTTCCCAGAACATCAGTCTTGTCCTTGTGCCTTAAGATTGTATGTTTGTTGTACTCGTTCCTCCATTGTAATGTAATATTCCTTTATTCTTTTTCAAACAATATCAAAAAGAACAAAAAAATCAAATATACCCCAAAAAGAGGATGGGAAAAGTATTTTCTTTATTGGCAGCATAATGAGTCACCCTTGGATAAAGCACATCTATCCGTTTGATCATCAGACTATGGGATGTAGTACGACCTTAGGAAGCTTTTCTCACTATATAGAGTTGTGTCCTCCACCGTTTGGTTACTCTTCCAAACATATGGAGAGTTTGTGTTGCCTCCTGCTTCGTAGACTTATGATTAACAGTTATGATGCCTGAGTCTTATCACTTGTCGTGCTATTATCCAAGGGAAGCTTGTCACTAAGCCTGAGTCGGCCCCTCTGCAATATGTCTCTTGTCTGCATACTCGGCCATCCTGAACGTCCAATCAAGTCCTTGTTCGAAATCACTGAAGCCTTCAGTCTGATCATCAAGATTATCAATTTTTTCCATGACCAACGAGCCGTCGAAGACCTCTGGGTAGTGCAGTCGTACACTCATATTACACTCCTACCCGAGTTTTGAAGATTTTGAAGTTGTTGCTCGAGCTCTGAAGTCCTCATCTCTAGCCATCAGACCTTATCAGCTTTTACGAAGATGGATACTTTGCATGTATATCTTTTTTATTTCGAGATGTAGATCTGGTGTGTATTGTTCGTGACTACACCTTATATAGTTATATGACATGGATCTATAGTGTGTTTGATTGGTAGCCATGGTTCTATTTTATCTTGAGCATGGGTATGCCTGCCTCGGTGAGACATTTGTTGTTTTGTAGACGGCACCTCCTGGTTCCTAATTCTTGGGATCACTCATTCAGCATATCAATATAGATTGGTAAAAGATTGGTAATGTATTTCGGCCATCAGATGCTCTTCTGACCTCACACATTAGGGGGCATATTTTATAACCCTAAATTGCACCACACATGCTTATCTGGCATCAGGCCAACTCATATCCCTTCATTGCCAAAAGACTACTGAACAACTCTTCTAAAAACTCCATTTTTAAAAGTACATGCTAGCTGGCCCACTACAGCCTGCGTGTATCTAAAAGTAAACGCTAGCAGGCCCACTACAGCCCGTGTTTACCTTCAGAATCACAAAAAAAGAAAAGTTGCCGACGGGACAAAAAGATATGGGTCAGTTAACTGAAACTCCCGGCCATGCATGGCCGAGAGTTCATCCAAAACCCTAGCTCCTTCTAGCCTATAAAAGAAGGGGTAGGGGTACCATTTGGAGAAGAGGAAAATAATAACGAAGAAACTCTGCCCAATTGTCGAATCCATTTGTCCCAATCCTTTAGCCTTTCCTCAAGCCTAAGGAGAATTAACGCAAAGCAGTTGGAGGAAAAAGAAGAGGAGGAGCCCAGGATCAGGATCAAGGAGCGGTGGTTGGTCCTGAATTTGATTGTAAGTTGATTCATTTTGAAAATAATAAAAGAATACTTTTCTCGTCCCAATCCATGAGTTATTTATGATTTGTGCAATTTATGCTTCATTTCTAACCCTCAAGTAGAAAAATAGCATGCATGCATAGTGTTTTGTCTTGATTGCAGGAGAACTTTGGAAGGAGCAGCGCAAGTAAGCGGGCAAAGCGCAACGGAGGATCTACACCAAACATTAGTAAAAAGGTTAGTAGTTCCTTTCCATGCATGTGTCTTTAAAAAGGGGTTTAAGTTTTGGGTGGTAGGTTAAAAGGTCATTTCTTTAAAGGTCAAAATCTTCATGCAAATCAGACCCTAGTTTGCGAGTCCGTAGAGTATTATTTCCCAACAACAGAATTGGCGAATCCACTGGGGAAGATACTCTTAGGGTTTCCGGATTTAGTTGAGGTTTTTGGGTAGTTTAAAGGATTAGATTTTTTGTTTCTTTGTTTGTCTGTTTCCTCTTAGGTCAGAGCTAGCAGGGAACCTAGTTCTTTATACCAGTTTTTTCCTTGACAATTACTTGACGATAATTATCGGGACACACAGAGGTACACGCGGCCTGCATAAGGCCTGTACGCATGTAACCCGTTCCCTAACCTTCTATAGCCCGCGTTTGAACACTTGTTGTAGAGGTTTCAGTAGCGTGTAGGAGTTAGAGATCTTAAGAGGCAGTCCCCTCTTCCCTGTCAGAATTATACATTCTCAGGGGGATTTCTGAATCCTGTCTGAAGTCTTGCTGGTTCACAGTCTTGTCTCAGTCTGCTTTATTGCGTTTGTTACTTTTGCAATTATTTTTCTTTTATGTTAAAGAAGAAGCATCCAAGCCTTCCAGGTATGGGCTGCCTGTGTTTAGTTTTCTCTCATAATTCATACATACACGCGGCCTGTGCAAGTGCATCCCACGGGTACCCGTTCTCTATTATAGCTCAACACGCATTTGCACGCGTGCTATTTCATTGACAGTAGCGGGCTTGACTGGTTTCTTTTCAATCAGGGTGGGGAAGTCATCCCCTCCTGTGGTGAGAAGTGTTCCTCTCAGGGGTTTGAGTCTAGGATTGCACAGTCAATAGGTTAGGGCCTCTTACCCTTAGCCTTTTTTTTCTTAGTTGATTATTGATAGAAAAGACAAAAAAGAAAAATTGTGTTTATGGTTTTTAGACAAGCGAAAGAATCGGTACTTTCTCGATTGCCATTGTGTGTCTTTTCTCTGGTTCTTTGCGATCTGCGCTTTAAGCCAGAATTTTATTTTGTTTTCTTGGTTTTGTGTTTGTCGGCATTTTCCCTTTGTTGCTTCATTAGCACTTAAATAAAATAAAATAAAATAAAATATATATATATATATATTCCATTTTCTTCTTTGTTTGAAGATTGTGTTGTTGCATCAATAGCTAGGGAGAAGTCTTTTTGTTCATAAGTTTTTGCAGTACATTTAGAGCATAAGTAGCTCATAGTTGAGCGAAAATTCCTTTATGTTTGCTGCATGAAATCTTAGCAAAATTGAAAAGAAAAAGAAGTCTTTCTTTGTGAAAAGTTGTTGATTTTTGCATTCAGTAAAAGTTTTTGTTTCCAGCATTTTTCATTCGTTTTTTTCTTTGAGTCTCTACACACCATCAGTTTCACTTTCATACCTTGTGACGTAAAAAATCCCATAAAAGCAACACTAATTAACATCTATTAGACTTTTTGTTTGTAGGGTTCATACACTAGCTCAGGACTAGGGCCTTGGAATAGTTTGGAGAGTAAACTCTCCAAGGCCACTCAAAACCAAACATTGGAGTCTGTGATAGGGAGTGTAGAAGTCCAGTTTCGTGGAAGTTATCCGGGACCCCCCTCTAACACAGGGGATAAACACGAGGTCACGTAAGGAAAGGTAGCGGAGATAACCCCTCCAAAGCCGGACCAAGCATAGTGGAGAACACATATCGAGGATTTGTTGAGGGATTTCGTCGTTTGCATTTGCCACGGGGCTTCGTGGTTCTTGAATCCATTCGAGGTCCTCAGTTGTCTTCTGAACCATTTTCTCTCGATACCCTTGACAGGTTTCGGGCTTGATACCCTGCTCATTGTGGTCTACCCGACTATCGACTGTACCCGCCTGGTGACTGTTCGCGTGCTGGCAAACTAGTTGCCAATCTTTTTTAGGGACATACACAAGTGATTGCGGGGGTATACCGTGGTACCTAGGACAGACATTGGGCCACGCTTTGCAGATTATACCTGGAGGGTGATTCCATATTCGAGTTGCACT
The DNA here is from genome assembly GCA_009831015.1 of Picea engelmannii. Taxonomy (NCBI): domain Eukaryota; kingdom Viridiplantae; phylum Streptophyta; class Pinopsida; order Pinales; family Pinaceae; genus Picea; species Picea engelmannii. The sequence goes on from ML803043.1 coordinate 53,758, forward strand.
TGCACCTGTAAGTTGCTCTAATGTTGGTTGTTGTAACTGTTCTTCCAACTAGTTTAGTGTTTGCTTGATTTATCTCTCAGGGGCTTCTTTTTTAGAGTGTGTTATTATTTGATCGTGTAGAATACCTTAGCGTGTCGTGGATCTTCTCACACAGTGGAGGATCCATAGCTCCGTCGGTCACGAAGGCTTCTAGGCCTGTCGTCGGTTATACTAGAGCCACCCCCGCCACCATTTAGGCGGAAGCTAGACCAACAAGGGTCTTTCGAAGCAACCGGGTTACAAAGCATTGAGACCGAACAACTCCCGGAGGAATCAACCGCCAATATTGGCTCAGTTGAAACCCCAACCACTGATACTTGGCCATCGGTCATTGTACCCATCCAGTTTTGTGAACGCCTGTCAGTGCCTCACACAGTTATGGAACCAAACTCTGTTACTTCCTCTGGGAATTCTTCCATTCCCACCACCGTTGCTACCACAGGAGAAGCAGCTCCTAACTTTCCGTCGTCGATCCGAACCACTACAGTCTCGGCCGCAACTACGTCGCACAATGGACCGACCCCATCTATCGCGGCAGCCACACCTCCATTCACACCTAGTGCAATAGGCCCTCCATTCTCATACGGTATGCCTAGTTCAGGTACAAGTCCTGCACTCACTTACTCCACTTTACAGACTTTGGGTCTGGGGGCAGGGAGCTCTAACGCTCCTCTGCAAGGTCAACTTGGGGGCATTCCCGTCCCTTTTAATGCTTTTCCTTACGCTGGAGGTCATATCTCTCCTTCGTCCCCTTCGCTTGGTGGTCTGCATCAGCAGTCCGCCGAGCAGCCTGCACACACGAGTTCATTTGGAGCCGGGAGTCAAGGAACACCTGCACAAACTTTCCCGGTAGGTTCATCACCGTTTGTTTGGAACGGTACATTTGGTAACAACACTTTCGCATCCATTTCTTTCTCATCTGGGGGCACTCCCATTTTTGGACAGTCTACTCCAGCGCAGGGTACTATTCCTGCGCCGAGGGCACATATACCAAGACCTTGGAACTTAGGACAAGGATCCGTTCCTTCCTATGGAATGTCGTTCTGGGGTAATTCTTTCCACAGTCAATGGAACCCCGGACAGACTTCTATGCCTCTCCCATCAGGACCGGCATGGGGTAATCCTTCCCAAAGTCCGTCAAACACGATGAATGCCCATAATCCTATGTCCTTCATGGGGAATCAGCCAATGATGTCTCCACAGATGCAAAATCCTTATGTTGGTCAGGGCCATGGTTTCTACCAGAATCCGGGCCAACAAACAAACTTTTCCTGGCAACCTGGTGCCAGTCAAACTCCAGGACCCTTTTTCCCAGGCTATCAACAGCAACCCAAACTACCCTTCCTAGCGACGTTACACTTGCCAGATTTGACAAGGTTGTTAAATGATCCTATCTGTCACGATCTGCGTTGGCCTCCTATGCCAACGAAGTTTCCTTCGGACATTTCAAAGTTCGAGGCCAAGCCTAACGAAGATCCAAGTGATCACGTGACTACTTTCCATCTTTGGTGTTCATCTAACTCATTGAAAGATGACTCCGTCCAGTTGCGATTTTTTCAATGCACTCTTATCGGGAGTGTCGCGAAATGGTACATAGAGCTTGATCGTTCACGATACTCTTCTTTTGGCGAACTGGCGATGGCCTTCCTTAACCATTTCCAGTTACCTGTGAGATACGACGCCGGCACAGAGTTGCTAGCCAATTTCGAGCAGATGACAACAGACCATATCTCTGATCATATCCGAGAGTGGAGACGCCGAAAGAGTCTCATCAAGGTACCAGTTCCACCAACATTCCTGCTTGAGTGGTTCCTTAAGTCTTTAGTCCCTCAGTTATCCAAAGACATCGCGACTTCAGGAGTTTTCTCCGAAGAAGATGCCATCATGAGGGCTCAACAGTTTGAGCTTATCTATTCTCAGTCTAGTTTATTATACAACATCCTTCCGGATGCTCCACGATCAATACTGGATAAAACGAGACAGAGAGTCGGACCACATACCGATGGTATCGTTGTTTTAGCACAAACCAAGCCCGCTGAGCAATTGTCCAAACAATTGCAACAGTTATCTATACAACACTCAGCGGCCAACCAGACTACTGCTTTGGCTTCTCCTCCTACCCAAATGTCGGAAGTACACTCCGTGCAGACGACAAACCCAAAGGCCACCCAGTAGCCTGAAGGGAAGAAAAAAAAATGAAAGAAGGGTAAGGGGGAGAAAAAAACCACTGATAATGCTGGCGAGGGCACCACGGAGAAACGGAAGGCGAGGTATCCGTGTAACTTGTGTGCGGAAGACCACATGACCCATCTGTGTCCTTGACTTGCATAGGCCCAAACGTTTGTCACACAGCAACAGCAAGCCGTGTTGACTAATCCCTTTCAGCATGGGCAAAATTTAACTCAAGCCTCTACAAGTGTCGAAGGGGGCAGCCAAGAAACCTGCCCTCCCCCAAACAGTTCCTCATCTGTGAACGTATATATGGTTAGGGGAGATGCTTTAATAATGACTAGAGCGCACGACTATAGTAAACCAAGCGCCTCTGAGAAGGGCAAAGAAGCCGAGCTCCCATCTCTTCCTCTACAGATTGAGAAGACGTTGGGAGAAACGATGACATGCATTCCAAAGGGTGCATTTAAGAAAGCTTCTCACAACCCAAACGCAAGGGCCACCCAGAATTACTCTGTGGTGGAAGATTTATCCCAAACCCCTTGTGCTATGTCTGCTTTGGAGGTCCTCCAAAGTTGCCCTGCTCAGAGGAAAGCCTTGTTGACTGTGTTAGGCTCTACTGAGACTTGTAACCCGGGTACCATCTTGTTAGATACGACCGACTTAAAACCTCGTCTGCCTTACCACGTCGTGTTTCATATAGTAGTGGCTCATCCCACGAAAACTTTTACATGGAATATCTTCTGCGCGGTGGTCGACGAGGGCGCTTCGACTTGCGTTATGTCGTTATCATGTTGGAAAGCCATTGGTCATCCCGTGTTTTCTCCATCACCTACTCTCCTCACTGCGTTTGACAGTCATTCTTTCCAACCACATGGCATCGTTCCTTCTTTCCCTGTGCAGTTAGGAGGGAAGACCGTGTGCGTTGAAGTAGAGGTAGTCGATGCGCCCCTCAACTATAACCTCTTGTTAAGATGGAGTTGGACTTATGCTATGCAAGCTGTGGTTGCTACAGTTTTCTGAGTCTTGCTGTTTCCACACGAAGGCCAGATAGTGACCATCGATCAATTGTCCTTCTCTAGACCTGACCCAGATTTGGGGGCATCCACCGTTCCCATGATTGATAATCCTCAACCCGGAGTCGTTAACGTAGGAGTTGGTTTGTTCCCATCCCTGATGGGTACCTTTGATTACCCACCTCCTCAAGCCAACTCATATCCCTTCATTGCCAAAAGACTACTGAACAACTCTTCTAAAAACTCCATTTTTAAAAGTACACGCTAGTTGGCCCACTACAGCCCGCGTGTATCTAAAAGTAAACGCTAGTAGGCCCACTACAACCCGCATTTACCTTCAGAATAACAAAAAAAAGGAAATTTGTCGACGGGACAAAATGATATGGGTCAGTTAACTGAAACTCCCAGCCATGCATGGCCGAGAGTTCGTCCAAAACCCTAGCTCCTTCTAGCCTATAAAAGAAGGGGTAGGGGTACCATTTGGAGAAGAGAAAATAATAGCGAAGAAACTCTGCCCAATTGTCGAATCCATTTGTCCCAACCCTTTAGCCTTTCCTCAAGACTAAGGAGAATTAACGCAAAGCAGTTGGAGGACAAAGA